>JAYRBW010111425.1:0-18115 GCA_036023295.1 Invenusta paracnida
GATTGCTTGTGGTCATTTCTAATCTCCACTCCCAGATAGTTAAAGGATCTTACTTCTTCTATTGTTTCATTGTTGGCAAGAACCAGACCATTATATTGATATCAAAATTGAGCCTTTTAGCGCAATCAAGCCTAATTTATTAGCGGTCAAATAGACCAATTATCTCAAGCATTTATAACTAGAGTTATAGCATCCCTCAAGCTAATTTCTGACACTCTTGTTCTTGGCTTGAAGATACTACTGCATGGTCTATTAAAACAAAGTACGTAATTTAAGAGCACGTAAGGCCCCAAAATTGTCCTACAATTTTTGCTTTAAAATTACTAATACTTTGAAGATATGAAATCCTTAACAATATTTTAGTTTAAAAATTCTAAGAAGATATTGTATATAACGCAATACTGTATTCTGTGTACAGAGATCTATATAAATAAAATACCACATTGTGTGCTATATATCTTATTTTCTTATCATCACTAATAATAAATACTATTGTGCTTAATTAGAAAAGAAGAGGGCGACATGTAGAGAAACGGTAAGCGAACAATAATATAAAAAACAGAAAAATTCAATCAATATTCATATTAATAACTTATTAAATATTTCAAACAATAACGAAAATCAACTAAAAAATACATTTCAAAAACAACAAAAAACATAACTTACTCTCATAATAATATGTAGTGAAATGTTTCAAAGTGCTCAACAATTAGGTAACATAAATTCATTTAAATATGATTAATGTATTGAAATTGTAAATATATAAATATAATTCAGTTGATAAAATGTGATAATAAAGTTTACTTCAATTTCTATCAGCAATATACAACCATGGTGTACTCTGCATAGTAAACTTACGGTCATCATTGAGAATAGTGATTTTATTGATACACTTTGGTCCAATCAGCACAGATCCAGAGCGATCATCAGGATCTAGAGTCAACTTGACGAAAAAGATCTCATCCGGCTCCCATTCGTCATCATCCACTATCTCAACTTCGAACTCGAGCTCTGTCTGGTTGGGTTCGAACTGGAGGACCTGATCCACCGGAATGTAGTCCTCAACCTTCACAGCAGTCCCATCGAAGGTTTGAATTCTGGATGTGTTACCAATTTGGATATGATGAATACTAGAGGCTATTCAACAAGAATAATTAACTTTTAAACTTGCATATGAAATGTAGAATTGCGGGAATTTTTTGTAGTAAAATGGTCTTTGATTGATATTTTAAAATAAATTCTAGTATATAAAATTGATGTGACAGCTGAAATACTTAAAGAAAAAAATTAATGATAAAATGTGTTATATAATTTAAATTCTTTAATGGAAAATGAACCTTTATAATAAAAAATAAACTTTTCTCCACATCAAAAGTAGAAACCCATATTACGCACATCTGCTCCAGTATACTATAAAGTCAATCGTTCATCAAATTGCAAATTCACGGCAGTTGTCAATTACTTTCCATAATGGACACGAAAATTAGAAGAAATATGTATTGGGATTGCAAAAAACCTAATACATAAGTTATAGATTGGAACTGTGTATATATTTCAATAGTATCTTTTATCGAACAGATAATACATATAACTGTCCCGAAGTAAAATTAGCTAAACGCGCGATAATCATCATCTGAACTAAGTGTTAAGTGAGTTCACGACAAAGGAGTTTGTTTAGGATACTACCCCAATAGTTTGTTTTCTCTTATAATTCAAAATAATTTTTTCATATCTCCAAAAGTGCTTTGTTAAAAATATTGTTCTCTTAAACCCGCTTTTGAGACGTGTTCAAAAATAGTAGTTTAAAGTTTTAAAAATGCACTGGCTGAAAAACAGTTAGCTAATATGTTAAGGTCATATGATTTATTAATGTTAAAGTGTTTAGCGTTTTTAAGATTTATTTTAAATTTATTTTAATCTAATTCGATCGAATTAAAATAGTTAATTATTACGGAATTTAAAATTAGTAAACTAAGAAAAATCCATTCTAAAAACAGTTATACTCTAGAAAATGTGTTTGTTGAAAAGGAGTTATTTTTACAGTGCGTCTCGAGTCCTCCATAATACGTCCTTTTTTAGTTTAGAAGCGGTTTACGCAGAGATCTATATGAACCAAGGTGGACTACGCAAGCTTCGTGCCGAAAATAATTTAGATAAAAATTTAAGTTGTGCAAATGCTTTGGTCATGCTTGAGAGGACCATTAGCTTGCAATAGTGTACTGATTGGGGACTTGGGACACAATACCGATAAAATAAAAGTTGTCGTTTCTGAATTGCTAGCAATTACTAGATTACACTTAGTTTAACCAGCTCAGTTGATACTTCGTCTATTCCAAATATCGTTCTTGTTTACCAATCCTTGACTTAACCTATATCAATATGAAAAGTACCAAATGTCATTAGAGTTCATTAAGCACTGACTGCACTTCAATCTATACATATTGTTCTCTATAGATATAACATTTTTTAAATGGTTACGTAAGTGTAGTACACATTACTTAGGCAAGTAGAAAGAGAGCGTTTCATTATTTACTAGTCTGTTGGAGTATTAATTGCTTTGAAAGATTCTATGGTTTTATTCTTCACTGTAATTTGAAAAGTTGTCGCGATATCAGTATAGTATATTATTTTTTTGAATTATTTACATAGAAATAATAAAGTTATTTGATTAAAACTTCAACTTACCGCTTAGAAAATTGAGAATATTTAATTTATTTCAAAATAATATATAATAATATTATTAATTTCGATTCTAATAATATTATGAATTAAAAAAAAACTTTTATTAATCAAAAGCTGTATTCGGATATTTGTTTTAAATATGAGTAAGATGAGCTATATAACGATATTTTAATTTTAAAGGGATATATTGTAAACAACAGGCTGAGTGAATGGTTTTAGCATTGTATAATGAATATTTTTATTTTAATAATTAATATATTGCTTGGTAAAATATTAATATAAGAGAAATTTTACTAGCTTAAAGTAAACTATACAAAGATGTGAAAGAGTAAACCGGTAACTTGAAAGAAAATAAAGAACACAATAAATTTAAGAAAAATTATAAGAATAAAACGGTTTCAAGCCTTCATCTATCAGTAATAAAGCATACTAGTCGAAACGTATAGTTTGAAGTCATAATAATTGAATAATGATGTCTAAACAGCATCCATCCAATAAAATGACATATCCAACAAAAAATCAAATATACTATATATCTACTTTCCTCATAAATTATTTAAAATCTCTTTCTAAAAAGTAGTAGCTGATTTTCAATTATAATATTGTCATTGTTACATATGTTTCTTGGTTTTCAGTAAACAATTATAAGAAACATCTCAAGAAAAATACTGATTTTTTATTAATTAATTTTCGTGAATTGTATTTTATATGATTGTTAATAAAATAAAATAATTATATTTAATTAATTATTAATCATATACATATGTATATCATATATATAATAAAATATATATTATACATTCTATAATATCATAAATGATACAATATTATGTTTAATTACACGAGTATGACTAATCCAAAACAAGAACACATTGTATTATATTTTTAATGAGTTATATATGAGGATATAAGACTAAATAGAGAATCTTTATAAAACGTTACATCAAACAAAACTAATTACTGTCGTATGGATAGTTTAATTACTTTTGAGGAATAGTAAAATATGTATAGTTATTTATAGAAATAAATATAATTTAAAAATTCATTAAACAAAGAAGTATATTATGCAGAAGATACATTCTTAAAAGAATTCGTGAAAAAAGATTATTTTTGTAAGTGCATTTTTAAATTTGTTCAATGATGTATCTATTTAAATTGCACTACAAATTATAAGTTCATAGAATATTCGAGGAAAAACAACCTCACAAATGTAATAATTAGAGAAAAACGTCAGTTTCTATTACAACTCTATAAATATATAATACAATAATCAATTTACTGCATTGTTGTGTACAAGTTAGGTTATTATAGTCACATACTAATGACGAATGATAATATTTATCATGTGCTTTTCTTTACTAATTAATGTAACATAGACATCCACTTGGCAAAAAATTGTGGTAAATAGCACATTATATGTATATACATCAGATTCGTAATAATGTATTGTAGATTATATTTTATAATAATATTTGACATGAAGTATGTTCATATATATGTTTGAAATGTAAACATAATATATATATTTGAACACACATACCGACAAAAGCTAAATAAATTATGGTAAATATATACACACATATATATTATATATTAATTTTCTATATAGGCTTACTTTATTCTATAGAAGCTCAAGTTAGCGGGAATATATTAAACGAGTTTAAATTTATGGTTGATTAAAAAATTGCATTGGGTAAAGATATATATTAATCATGACAAATGTTCAGTAAACAGAGCTTTAATCAGAAATACTCGTATTTTGATTTATTTCAGCGGTGTGTCAGATTTTAATCTAATTGAAATATCGCATCTACTTGTAGCTACTATAGTAAAAGATTTATTATGTGTACTTATACTACTGAAATTAAAGAAATATATTGTTTTATCCAGTTCCATTTACTTAACACAAGAGAAATCTATATAACATATTAAAACAATCTAGGAGCTGTGCTTATTTAACAATTTAAAATCAATCATCAAGTCATATTTCATGAGAAAATGAGTTTTAATTTAATTCGTTAAGTAAAAAACGTCATATCTTATAATAGTATACATTTCAAAATATAACTTAAACACGATTTTTTTCGAAAATATAAAGAATAAATGGCGAAAATCATTCTTAGTTGATATATAAGTATTATTGCCTAAGCAATTGCTGCCTACACAAACACGCTTAATATGCTACCCCTTTCCTAGATAGTTATGTATTTATCATAAAGTAAAATAGCATGAAGACAATTTAGTAATGTATATTATAAATAATTTAAAAATAATAACCCTTTTTATGTACAATGAAGTTATAGTTATTTGACGTACAATATACATATACTTTGTATAAAAATAAAACATTTGAACTATGTATATAGAGATTATTTACAAGTTACACAATATGTATATTTAAAGATATTAAATAAAAAAGGGCATATGTCACTAAAGTAAGAACTACACAATAATACTCTACAAATCTATTAAAAATTAGCACAATATATGTTTCTGAGCTCCCTTTGCACTATTTTTAACACTTACTATTTTTTATTAACTGAATTTGGAATCATCCGAATGCTAATAATACACTTGGGTTATATTTTATGACTGCATTAGAATTTTCAACTTCGGTTCCAGTTTCATTGATTGAAAAACTGTTTCTTAGGCAGTTAAATATTTAATGTTCAAGAAAAAAATAATCCACTAATTTTTCGAAAGAACAATAGAGATGGTACAACACTTTCTGCACATGAAATTGGACCGACTTATCTAATAAGCATATTATGTCGGTTAAACAGATGCAAAACTGATTAAGAATTTACGATAGCTATAAACTTATGTAATTTCATTTAGAATGGTAGCTAAATAATTTATATCTACAATTTTTCATTTAGTGAGCGAATACTGTCGTTAATCAGACCAATGAAATACACGGGTCAAATTGCGTTACCTTAATGTTGACCCATAGAGATGGGTTAATAACCACTAGAATAAAAATGTGTTAATGGAAGCAGAGTGTAAAGATACCTATCTTATAACATCATATTGACAGGAAAGGTCTCCCTCGCGATATCTCGGTTATTTAAAAATGTATCAAAAATGGCTTTTACAGTTAGAATGTTCAGAAATTTAAAAAAATTTAATAATTTTTAAATAAGATATGCGCGCCTAAAATCTATATTTCTGATTAGCGAAAATATCACAAAAATATTTAAATCATACTATAACTTTTGACGACAATAAAATATGAACATAACTTCATACAACAATTTTTACATCTAAATTTACACCTAAATAACTTATGAAATATGGATTAGTTGATATCCCAAAATGATTTCTCGAATTATCGGAAAATAATAATTGTTGAAGTATCCGATAACTTACAAACTTTGAATATATTCAGACTTATCCATATCAAACATGAATGGAATATAAGTATAATGGAATAATTTCAATTAATTCAATAAGTAAAAATTGAAAAATATTTTTAGAAATTATATTGGTTAATATTATCGGATATCGATGCGTATATAATATTTGACATATTTGTTTGTGACATTATTAAAAATTACATGTCGATTCTTTCATGAAATTTATTCATAAAAATGTGAAATTAATTTTTGTTAATTATTAATAATTTATACTGTCACAAGAATATTTTTATAAAAATCTTTAATAAAAATAACAGCTCACTTAATCGATATAACTACGAGAGAAATACAAATTAAAAAATTTTGTTAACAAGAAAAATATCTCCATATAATTGATATATATGTAAAGAAATAGGTGTACATAACGTTTTTGTTTTTATGAAATAAATATACCGTTTACTAATAATTGTTATATTTTACTATTGACCATTCTTTATTTATATTAAACATTTCGTAAAATAAAAATATATATTTAAAAAAAAACTTTTAATAGCAATGTATAAAGTAGTTAAAATGATTGTACTAAATTTTGCCATTATAAATACGTCACGATTTTTAATTTGTTTAGAATATAAATTAATAATGTGACACAGTAAAATTTCTTTGCCGATTGTACAATAGTATGTTCTATGAAAATTTTAGTTTTCAAGAAAAATTATAACACAAATTTGTATGTAAGTTTATCGGGTGGAATAAGAATATGATTCAGGAAAAATTCATAGTGTGATTTTTATATTTTTACAGCATTACAAAGAACCCTATATATTTAGGTATCATTTTACATAGTTCATCATATATTCAAATTTGTATACAAATGCAAAGTCTAAATCATTAAGTTAATAAGAAATAATTGGACTTAACTTTTCAAACAGGAGTCAAAACTTTCCATAGTATCGATCCATTAATATGTTACTTTACTTTCTAACAAAGGCCAGATAGACACACATACCTGAAAGACGCCGCGTTTGTCGTGTTACCATGACGGCAGATACCAAGCTTGACACTCTTGTCGCATTCAAGAACGGCGCAGCTGGTGGCGATGAACTCGATGGTGGTGAAGCAGACACCAAGCGGGGCACTGGACATGGAGCTGGCACCGGAGTTCCGTCGATTCAAGTAAGATGAACTGTTACGCAGACTCCGTCGTGTTGTCATGGTTAACATGTCCAGGTTGTTACATAGCTACAAGTGGGTATATCATCAAATGAGTCTAAAGACTACCTTCACAATAGACATCTGAATTAATTGACAGACTATTTAATTTTATACAAGAACTGGCGCTTTGATTTAAAAGGGTAAAATTAAAGTATTTTACCTTACTAAAATTAGTAAAGTCTCTGTTTTTCTCCTTTCCTCAACCAACCTATATAACAGCCTACAAAGTAATACAAAATTATAATAAAAATTCGACCTAATTCAAACCTATTTACTCATACACTATCGAAATCGTAACAGTACTCGTACAAGTTTCTGGGGATTCTGACTGTGAAAAGACACTTTTCCGTAGACATCGATATAATTGAAATAAAGCAAGTTTTAATCCTTAGTGTCAAAACTATTTTTGATATCCAGTAGATCAAAGTGGGAGTGGGTTTGGCACATCTGCACCTTGTAAAGATTAATTGATTATTTTTAATTCAACATCTTTGTTGTGCCTTCCTCGAAGGTCGATTATTGATTATTGGTTTAAATTTGAAAGCATGTAAGGCAATATCCTATTAATTGGATGTATATAGTTCAAACTTACAATGTGATTAAAACAACTGTTTAATTTAAAAAAACTACTTGTTTTCTGTCATTTACTCTTTGTAAATTTCAGATCAATTCGACATTAGCTGTACTGGCCACATTACGAAATATTTTAAAATGTTTATTAAAAAATGTTCAATGCTAAATAATTTTAATTTTTAATTTTAATAGTCCTACCTTGAAATATAAACTGTGTACAAAATGTAACAAAACCTTGAACTACTAAACCCGCTTGTGTATAGTATCCTACCTCTTTATGCTTAACTTGGGCTCACTTTTGTGGCTGTAGGTGTCTTTCCGGTATATAAACCATCACACTATATATATTTTTGCATGCAATTATTATATAAAAATCAACATACACCCTTTGAATATTACTGTCAATTTAGTTGTTTGTATATTATAACAAAAAATATGTCAATGAAGAGTAAATTATTTATAAAATAGTTAAAATATGGTGCTATACATGTAATTAATATATATCTTACATTATAAATTAAGTGAAGTAAATAAAATACGACCGTAGATTTTTCGTCGCTTTATCTGAAATTGACCATGTATAATGCATTTTAAACGCATTTTAGGATAGTAATATATCGCAATAAATACTGATGAAACATGTACATGGTATAGTAGCTAGTTATTTATTTGTTATTTTATTTTTTTATATAATGAGAAATTCATATGAAATATATAAAATTTAATATAGTTTTTTCATATGATAAATTTTTAAAAATTTGGAAAGTGAGATTTTTGTCTCCACATTCAAAAATATCAACAACAAAAATGTGGTGCTATTATCCGGCGTGTAACGATAATTTTACTAACGAGCCTCACTACCTCTGTTTTCCATTTAGTCAAACTGAATTACCTAACCCGAGGTAGCTTATCTCTGCAACTACACACAAATGACCTTCATATAATAAAAAATAACATTATGTTTCAAAATTTAAATAATTTATAGTCAAATTTATAGTGTATTTCTTGGTCCTTCATAATTCGTGCATGACGAACAGCTAAATTACCCTATAATTGCTATCTATTTAACCCAAAACAGATAATGTTTAGTGAAGTAACATGTATGCTAAAATATTTCAGTTTATAGTGAAAATAATCACACATAATTTTAAATGCTTAATATATAAAAATAAACCCAACACACATATTATAACACAACTACTAAAGAATAAAAACAATTCATTGAACAGATCACGAATCTACTATCAATACTAACCTAAATCTGAAGGTACACCGTAAACATTAATTAATACTATATATGGATGAATGTCATAGTAACATTTATATCCGCAGATGTTATTCATATTTGATTAATATAGCTAAGATAGAAGTTCTAAATGTATGTATTCCTAACATTTTTAGACGTAATATGGTATCCAAAGTACGCTTTCAACAATATTGCACATTAATAATATAAGTTAATTTCATTACCAAAATATATATCGAGGTTATTTTAAAATTAACTTTGAAATATTCCAATACGTAGTCCTTTTTTATATTACTTAAAAACAAACCAATAACGACTATTTACAATTTGAAAGAAAATGTTCAAATCTTTTTGTGATTATGTTTATTGAATGTATTTTATAAAAAGAATTCAATCGCTTCTCAAATAATGTTATCGTGTCAAATTGTTTAGAGTAGGAAAATTTTGTATTTTTACAACATAGCCTTAATTATAATAAAATTAATTTTATAACGCCATAAAAACGTATATAAATAAAACTTAATTAAGGAACGACATTTTATCCTTATAAAATTAATTATTGTTTTGTAGAGATTATTCTTATAATATTTATATCTCAATTTGTTTTCCAAATTTTGTTATTCTTATAAGAAAATTATAAACTCCAGACATAATTGTTTTTGTGGAAAAAATCTTGTTTGTTTCTCTTATATTATTTCCTTAACATTTCTATACAAAAGCAATAATTAGAATAATGACTGTTTTTGTTGGGTGAAAATATTGTTCCATCTTAATTCTTATCAAACGATTTTCTAATTTTCTAATTTTCAGTAAACTTAAAAAAGCATAGATAAGTATATTTGTATGTTGAAAAAGTTCGATTAAAGTATTTGGCTTATACTTTATTATATTTATTAGTACCTTGTACTTGTTGGGAATATTAAAATGTAGTTTCGCATAAGTAAAATTCAAAATTATGTGATTAAAAAACATATTCTTGATGTGTCTCGCCAATAGCGCCGATTTTATGGCGCTAACAAAAACTCTTTTCACAGAATTGAAATAAGTACACTACATTTTTTATTTTATAGTTTAATAAGAGTAATTAAATTGACAAATCGCAATGCATTCAAACTGATGAGTATAATCTCCATAAATAATTTTAAAATAATTTGTCCTTACTTCAATAAGTGAATTCCACATAAAATATAATCATTTCTAATCATTTTTTCACGATAATTTTCTTCAAGATATATGTGAGATATTTTGTCATGTTGAATTTTCGATAGTAATTCACAAAACTTTATTATATTATCTTTTATACGTGACACATTTTGCCTACTAAATTGAACATATTTGCCTATAAATTGTATTTATTACTGTATACTGTCCACTATACTAGCATATAACTTAAACAGTTTATTTTCCAAGCAAGACATTCATAAAATAAGCATACATGTGTGCTTCGTAAGTTTGCATACCAACAACTCTTCGTAATCTATAATTATTGTATAAACATTTAGCTTACATAATCCTAATTAATTATTTTTGTGTGTTGTATTATTTTTAATATTTAAGATTCTTTGACGCTTAGTATTAATTAAATAAATAGTTTGGTTAAATTGTATGAGAAACTTAATAAACCCCTGGAAACAGGATGAGTTCCCAGATGAGTACTGCTCAATGAGTTCTATAAGCCAGTCAAGATTCAATCGAAGATGACAATTATTACTATTTATCTGCAGCAAAGAACGACATTTTAAAAATCAAAGATCATATTATGTGATATCATACAATTCTGAGCATAATAAAAATTTGAACTTTGCAACATAAATTGTTTATAATTGTAGGTATATACAGAATGTCCGAAAAGTTTCTGTGAAGTGAAAATGTTTTATTTCAACTTTTATTTACAAACTAAGTAAAGCAATGTTTCGCTCATTAACTGACTGGCTGGTCACACATAATATTCTGCTCATTTAATATTTATCGCTGCACAGCCTTATCTTTCTCTTATTAGAATATTTAATATTGATCACTGCACAGCAACTTTTCGGATACTCTGTATAATAGAAATTTATATATATTTATAAAATGGAATTTAACGAATAATCCGATAAATAATATATACAATTATTGAAATAAAAAAATTACATTTTCAGTGCTTTTGCTTTAAAAATGTAATCTAGTTGAGTTTATCAACAAAATTTTACAAACTTTCTCATAGGTTGTTATAACATTTTAATCGTAAATTTAAAGAAAGACAAATCCCTTTAACCTCTGAATGAAGGAAAATTAAATATTTATTTTAGAAATATAAATTAGAAAATATATATTATAGACGAAATGTCCCAAATAAAGTACGCATTTATTTAAATTTAATGAATAAATATTTTGTTTGCAGTTAAAGGCATTAAGAAACTTTAATCTTTGCATTACAAAAAGTAATCCTGTTTGAAACAGGGCTCAAATAGGAGGTCAAAATATTAAATAAAACTCCAACAAAAAAAGATTAGATTTATGTTTCCACGAAATATGGAAATTTGTATATATTTTAAGAACTGTATTTAAAATTTGCACTATAATTTAAGTAGATATAAAAATTTAAATATATATATACTCTTCTATTATTAATTTTAAAAATATGTGTGAAGTTTAATAATTCTACAGTTATTAAATTCTGACAGTAGATGTTCAGCATTGAAAGTAATATTGAATTTCCTGGTTTAAATACTCATATTTTGTGTGTCAAATTTAACCAATAGTTTCTTTAATACTCTATGTGTATATTACAAATACTGCTATATATATATATATATATATATTATACACACATATATTATAAGATATATATATACTACACAGCACTGTATTTTTTATACAAATTACATTTGTATTGCTTTTGTCAAAATAAACTACTTCAATAACATTTCCTCAATCTAAAAATTCTTGTAATATGATATTTTGATTATTGAAATGATTGATCATTATATTACTGATTATTTGCATTTGTTTACAAACTAAAAGGAACAAATTTTAATTCATTCATTTGGAAATTTGGAAACCGCAAATAATTCCACAATAATTCTATAAATGAATTGTCCTATACAGATAATTACACCAATGACAAGAAAATCAACTATTGTATCAAAGATTAAAGTAGTAAGAGATAAGTTGGTAAAACGCACTTCTTTAAGCTTGTTGGGCAGGGCAACATTGAGTTTGAATCCACCGGTAAACTCTCGAGTGGCATTAATCCTGTACCACGCTCGCGTGTGCCTCTGCTTCTGGGAAAGATTCCGCAGGGCCATGCGAGCGATATCTCGCTCACTTATATTGGCGCTTTGGGCCTCCAGATTCTGAACAACTGATCGAATAGTGTTCTCGTCCGGGCCGTCATCTAGATCATCTTTTGTTTTAAATTAAAAACATGTAATTTTAGCTAATTAATTTGTCGTAATTACATTGTAAAATTTCTCCATAAAAATTTTAAATTAAAGTTTAAATTAAATGAAGTAGAATCTAGTATTAATTTCTAGTACAAATGAAGCCACAAAAAAGAAAAGTTAGTGCTACTCTTTCACAATAACACATAAACTTCTAATAAAAATATTTTTTAGATATTTTTTGTCATATGAAACATTTAATTTAGACAAGAAGATCCGTAAAATAAGTTAGATTATTTTGAAATAAATAATAATAGGATTTATTTTTTCTCTAAGAGACAGACGCACAAAAATGCAGTATGGAAAGTTTACATAATAAATATATAATACTGGAAGAGAAATGTAATAATGCAAAGATAATAATAATAATATATGCATATATGCACACATATACATAAGTCAATGTCAAAAACCATACGTATTACAAAGTTTGTGTTGTTCATTTAGGGTAGAAGACTTATACTTGCGAGTATATAGTGATTGTGGGTTGTCAAAAGAGCATACGCACATATTATTAAAAGTATTAAGTATTATTATTAAGAGTATATCATGCAGGTATATAGGTATAGTTTTTTGTAATTGCATCTATAAAAGAAAACCATGTAAACAGTATAGCTAAAAATATCATATATACCATAGAGTAAGCTTATTCGATCAATTTCAATTTTAAACATTCTAATTCTTAATATAATGAGAAATATAAATGAACTTGGAAAAATATATAGAATATTATTAGTAATAAATTGATGCTGGTTACAGTCGAACTTTTTTCAAATTGTATATAATCGAAACTGAAACTAATGCAGCAGTAAAAGTAACGGAATTTGATATATGAATACTATACAACACACTAATAAACAGCATGCACAACATGGACGACATTCATGCTCACCTGAGCTGCACTGTTCAGTAGCATCAAGAATATCGGTACGTCTATCGCAAATATTCAAATCCACAAGATAAGACACCATGACGATTACAGGGAAAAGAAGCAGAGTTAGCAACCCTTCCCACAGATCAACATAGTCAGGCGACACGAATACAAGAACCACAATCAACCAAAAATACACAAATATTGAAAATATAGCTGTGGTAAAGAACACATGTATGTTTTTAATTTTCTTTCCAACAGAGTTCACTTCCCAAACACAGACGGCTGGAATTACAAAGAGATTGAAAGCTGCTGCACCAATAATGCTTGATGGACCCAGGTTACCTTGGTAGAATCCGTGCCCCACAATTTCTATCACTGCTAGAAGAATTTCTGGTGCGGACGATCCCAAAGCCATCAATGTCAAGTTGGCGACTGTATTGTTCCACACATAGGTCTCACAGATAATTCGGCCATCTGGGCGTTTGACCTTACGCGTTGCATGTGTAATCCGCTCAATGGAACACATGTGAATGTCAGCAACTACAGCAATGCCCATGAAACTCCACAAAAACCCTGCCATATAGAGTAGCGTTCGAAGACTATTTGAGAAACTCGATTCATTTATTAAAGGGAGAATTAGTGTTCGATCAGAACACACGGCAATTGAAGCTGAACAGTTGTTCTTGTTCAGCATCTTAAATTAAGTTTTATGTAAACACTGAAATGAAGAGTTTAATTTCAAAGTAATAAAAATAGAAACTTCTTGTCATAATCTAATGCTTTCCTGTGTGGAAGAAATAATATCTATATATTAATGTATTTAAATAAATTTAAAATGAAAAACAGTTAGAACTATGTGGTATATATCTTACGATTTTATAGAATGGAATAAAGAATTGATCATGTTTATATCAATATTATTTTAAAAATTAAGAGTATTTCCTAGTAAATCAAACGATTCCAGAAATATAGCGAAAAAGTTAGAAAAAATAACATATATGAAAGAGCAACCTGTTTTGTTGCTAATAGCATCATCAGGTAAAGGGTACAATTATGTGCAAGTGTATTTATATATTATAAAAATAAGAGCTACATATTAACTGTACACTTTTAATAAATACAAAAACATACTAAGTATGAAAACAAAGGGTATTATAAGCAGGAATACAAAACCGCACCTATATCGTCGCATTAAAGACACAAACCCCTCACTCAATACAAGATTTTGTCATTCACTATTATTTATTTGTATTGTACATGCTGTGAAGATTACTTCTGGATACAATTAAGTGTAAGTTATATTTATTTGTGAAGGAATTATTCATATTAAAAATTCAAACTCTAGTCCTAATTAAAATACACAAAAATTGAACAAAGTATTAATATAATAACAAGTATTAATATGCATATATATGCACTAAGTTGTAAGAATATATATAGTAGTTATAGACAAAGTTAAACATTTATTAAAACTGCACAATGCATTTCTCTTTTATCAACTATTTTATGAATTTAATATTTTCATTTTCAACATATAAAATACACTCCTGTATATAGAACATTCTAATTTTGACTGATTATGTTATTTATTGCAGACAAATTTTTGTGTATGAAAAATATTTTCTGGACATTTTTATTATGGTAAAAATTCTCTGCTTATTAGTACCATGAAAATATATTAAAAAGGCAAATGGAGATAAATTAATAGTATAATCATATCAAATTTTAACACTCAAGTCTACAATCCACTGATAGAATAAAAATGTATAGGTAATACATTTTTAAATACTTAACAGTGCGATAAATGAATAATATCTAATTAAGAACACTTTATTATAAAACATGTGATTTGATAATTCTATGAATGCCCTAGACATTTTGTTGAGATTTAATTCAAATGATAAATAAAATTAAAATAATTGTACAAATTTGCAGAATATATAGACAAAAATCTAAGTTAAAATAATAAATCAATAGGTTATGTGTTAATAGTAAATATTCGTTGCAAAATAATTTTTACACTAATAAATATCATTATTTGTTTAAAATGTATATTGAAAAATAATTTAAATGTTGCTATATTATATAACACATACATAATGGGTATGTGTGTGTATTTATATGAAATACTACAGAGTATTACTTTAAAAATAATTCATTCTATTTCTAGTTTATATATTTTGTAATTTATTATATTATTTATATAATTATTACTATACAGTAAGGTTTTCTAAAATATTTTGTTCACCACAATTCAGATTAAAAATTATATATTTACATATATTACATTTATATGTAATTTGAAGTATGTTTTATGCAGAATAAAAAGAAAGAGTAGTCACTTGTAAAATGCAAAATAAAAAGTAATTCATTGAATACGAAGCCACAGTCATCAACGAATTTCATATTTCAAGGCTTACATTATTTAATACAAAATATAATGTAACAAAATATAATATTTCATAAATGAATAAGAAGGCGTAGAGATTGACTAGTGTAATATTACAAGGTTTACTTTATTTAATATAATAATAGAAAATAGCATACAATACTTTAGTATTATATACTTAATGTTATAATAATATTTATCTAGTTAATGTATGTAAAGCGAAAATAATGTCACATATAATTTACATATAGAAGTTAATGGTATAGCTTCAAAATTTAATATAATAATAATAATAAAAGATTATTTCTGGATTCAATTAAAAAATGCACATAAAAGCTGTATGTCATATTTTTTAATAAGCAATAACCCAAGTGAAACAGAGGCAACTACTCATGTAGCTGATTTAACTGTTCACTTAAGTACAATATTAATCTTATTTTTGTGGTCAATAGGTATATAAAAACACAGAAAGAGTAAAATTAAATGTCATAAATTATCATTAAATTGTCATTAAATATCATAAATTAAATGACTCACAGAGGAAATAGGTACATATTATGTTAGACTTTATTGCAGATAGGTAATACATCTATTTGTAGCAGATATTATGAATATATAGTTAATAAATGAAATTATAAGGATACACAAAATACTTACATGGAGCAAGATTTTACAAAGTTATGTATGTAGGCATGATATGTCATATGAAGGAAACAAGAATATTTCAATAAATTACAAGAATATTTCTATATAACTATATATAAGAATTACTCAAAAGGATTAGTAGAACATAGTAGTTAGATATAGTAGTGTGAATAATATGTAAATATAAGTGTTGTAGAAAATGTTGCATAAAACAACATGTGTATTTAATAAATAATAAATACAATGTAAGATTTTGTTAGTGTATTATATATTTTTCATTTTATCTATCATGTTTATTTTTGTGAATATTGTTTAACACATTTTATTCTACATTTACTGTATATTTGCTGAATCCATTACTTTGTTTCTTTTTAAAAAGGCTTTTGCAGTTTAAAATATCTGAATTGGTTGTTTCTTGTTTTTATATTTTATTCAGTAAGATTTATTAGAACATTATCCGTGTTAAGTATAATTGTATGGCTGAGTAAGCTTAATCCTAACTTATAATTATTTATAAATTTCATCATATTACATCGTTTTTATATTATGTTGTTGAAGTCATTTTATTTTTAGATAATAATAAAATCTTGAGTATTCTTTTCTGTGTTTATTGGATTTTTGATCATAATGATCAAATTTATCAGGATGAATTTATATCCCATTATTAATTGGTAAATATCTAGGAATTGTTTTAAATTGAGAAATAATATTTTGGTATGTGCCTGTTTCGATTACTCAATAATTTGAGTATATGAGTATCCCAGTTCAGATCCTTTTGTATCTCATTTTTTAATGATGGTTTTGTCTCCTATCTATATATTAACCGAGGACTTTGTGGAAATGTTACTTTTATTGCAGTCTATTGCCAATTTACAGTCTATTACCAATTTTACAGTCTATTGCCAATTTACAGTCTATTTACAATCTATTGCCAGTTACAGTCTATTACCATTCATTGTTCTAGAAGTCATTCATTGCACAGTTTAAGAGCATTGTTTCAACAAAAACTCGCCCGAAATTCAAACAATAAGAAATTATTTACAAAAAATGAAGGAAAACCTATTCAATCAACAAAACATAGCAATACTGAACAAATATCCAACTATCCATCACCCAACTAGAATAACCTCAAGATCCATTACCATAAATGATCACATATATACACAACTTTATCCAAAAATATGAATATTACAAGAGAAATCCAAGGTGTCCACACTGCTGTCATAAAAAAAACGTGTATAATTCGTGCATATATTCGCGTATATATATATATATATATATATATATACCAATTACCAAATTAAATTTATACTATATTCATGAACCACGTAGGTATAGGGGTCATACAATATTCATCTAATTAACTGTACATTAAATTTTGTAACTAAAGCTATAAGCATCGTTATAATGGCACAAACAGCTGATAATTACTGCAAATATTACAGAATATTGATTTCACTTAAAAAACACAAAAAATGAATTTAATATTAAAGTTAAAAAATCAAGTCCCAGCTGTTTTAATTATTTCAATTAATGACCAATATTGTAATATATATTACTGCTTGCTTATATGAAATAATATGTAAATAAAAACTAAACATACGCAATAATGTTTAAAAAATTTCAAGGAGAAAAATCAAAGAAAAATTAAAGAACAATGTTGTATTAATGATATATAATTATATAAATACAGGACTATATCAAAACATC
>JAYRBW010111436.1:0-18114 GCA_036023295.1 Invenusta paracnida
GCGTAGTTTAAATTAATCAACTTCACGAATATTGTAGCTAGTGTAAATTAGAAATGATTTCGATATATTTAAATATAGGTAATTGTTATATGCCGAGAATCTCGTCAAATAAAAAAAATTACTATATGCCGAGAATCTCGTCAAATAAAAAAAATTACTATATGCCGAGAATGATTCTCGTCAAATTTTAATTTAAAATATAGTGTATAATTTCCTGCTTTTTAAAACTCTCTCGGAAACTAAGTTGAAATAAATTATTTTTACTTTTAACATGCTATATATATATATCACCTATTATATTAATACGTATTATATACAATAAATATTTTATTATATTATTTACTAACTATGGCGGTACCTCAACTTAAACAGAATTTTATATGTAGATTACGAATAAAATAGTGTATCGAATTTCTCGGTCAAAGTGTATATAGATATTTTACTGTATATAGATCTGACCGAAACAACAAAACAACGTTAAGTTTAATGAAATCGTTTAAGTCATATTAAAAAAATATCGCGTGGCAAAAATTTGTTCATTCTCGGCATATAGTAATTTTTTTATTTATCAAGAACCATTCTCGGCATATAGTAATTTTTTTTATTTGACGAGATTCTCGGCATATAGATTTTTCCTAAAAAAATTGTAGGTGAACAATTTGCAGGAAATAAAACTTTCTGATTCAGCGCCACCAATAGCTTTTCTACATTACTTATTAATAGGATCATTCTGCTATAAATGACACTCAATTACTATATAGTCATGTAGCATAATAAATAGGCATAACATTTATAAAAAATGTATAAATCTTTACCAAAAAATAAAAATGAAGAAAAAAAGAATACAATTGTGAGTACTCAAACGTTGAATCAAAGAAATAAAAAAACAATATTTACATTCTATGATGTCTTTGCTATACTTTGAATTAACTTGGCAGTCACCAATCGCAAGCACTGATGAAAATTCCATAATAGAAAATAAATATACCGGGTCCGGTATTTTACTTATTTAAATTAAACAGTAATTATAAATATTAAACTATTTTAAACAAATCAAATAATTATGTGAACATAATTGTAAATTATAAATAAATGATATACACTTTAATGAAAAAGGCTTTTACGTATTTTAAAAAATCTGTCTAAGATAGATATATATTAATTGAATACCTACTTCATTTAATTGAATTAAATAAATATTTATATATTTATTGTGTAAAAATATTATCGTAGACCAAAACCAACAAAACAATATTGAAATTTCCTATTTGTGCAAAATGCCTTGTAAATAAAAATGTAACCGAATTATTTTTTATATTCCTTAAATAATACTGCAACGAATCAAAAATCATTAAATATTTCAAAAATTATTAACTTGAAAATTAAATGTCAGACTAACAAAAATAGAAAAATTCTTCAAAAGATATAAAGAGTAAGCTACTTTCGACAATTTAAAGAGAGTTAGGAAGAACCTAGAAATATGTGAATCAGTTTGTCAACTTTAATAAATGTAAAATATAATTAGAAAAGATATATTTCAAGGATATCAATGTTTTTAAAACTTAATGAATTTCAAAGATAGTAGTCAGAAGTAGTAGTTTTAATCTTTAAAATATTATTTATGAAAAATATTGTGATATATGATCTTGTTTAACTTACCCTTTGATCAATAAATTGCATGTTCGTGTCTTCATAATATATTTTCCTTGTATAAATTATTTTTATTTGTAGTTATAAATATTACCAAACAAAGCCGTCAGTTTTCATACAAACAGTAACTTCTAAAAATATGTGTTCATTTAACTTCAGTCAGATAGTTGGACAGGTGCCTAACTATTGTAAAACGTATTATTCCAAAATAGCTTAACTATATTAAACTGTATTCATACATGAAGATAGCTAAAAAATTCCAATACATCAGCTAAATCGACACACCAGAAAACATCTACTTTTTTACAGCAATTGAAGTGAAACAGCAAGTTCTCATGAAAAGAAAATAAGAACATAATAAAAATATTTTTAGAATCCAGTTTATTATTTGAAGCCTTTCAGGTTTGCACAAGACCATACTTACAAAGAAGCAGTTAAATGTAGGGGAAACAGGCCAAAATCTAGATTTCACTTTTCAAACGAACACCGATTCACCAACACTGAAAGACAACTAGCCCATTTAAAATGCTGCTTAGGACATTTTATTGAAACACATTCAATAGGAATAATAGGTTTTAATATACAAACTGCATTTAATAATGGTAACTCTGAGAAGAAACATAATTTATAAAAATGACAAAATAAAGCGGACACAAACTGCAACTTTCGACTACAGTGTAGTATATTATATTGTATTTCCATTTGACTTCATTGGACAGGGTGTATAATATATAGTAGTAACTATATTAATATGTAGTACATTACTTATAGCGATAAGAATAGAAGGATAATCTTGACCAATCATCCATGTCACCAGGAATAAACGAGTAGTGGCAGTTACTAGATAAAGGCTTTAAAACACCGATACACTCTGGGTAAATGCTACATGACAAATACATAGTGCATAGTAGCCAAGGTCTCTGAAGCATCCAAAGTTGTTGTGCTGGTTAGAAATAGAGCTTTCGTCATTCACAATTATTACTTATTTCGATGAAGACGATGACAATGAAGTTAATGATGAATGTGTTGTTAAGAAAGATATAATTAAATTGGATTTCTAACAATCAATCAACAGAAAAAGGCAGTACAACAAAGAATAAAGAAAAATAATAATTTACTTAAAATGGTCTGTCTATCTGTGCGTCTGTGCAAGTTGGAATTGTGAAGAAGATATCGAAGACCTCCTTCCCTCTGATTTGTCATTTAGTCAGACCCAATGGGAACATGGTATAGAATTTGTGTGCTCAATTTATTTTGTGAATGTGTGTTTGTGTGTGGTATTTATAAGACAATAAAGAAATTCAAGAAAGGAAGAGAGAAAATAGAGGAGTCAATTAAAGAATGGATGGATGGATGGATGAATGCGCTTGAGTAATAAGTAATAAGACGTACACAGGAAGTCAAGTAGCTCTGATTTCGGATTCCACGAAGGTAGTATTGGGGGTTACTGACCACTACTCGTCAGTGCTGTATGAAGGCTTTTCTTTTGATCTTCTGTGAGCTGACTTAGACAGGCATTGAACATCTGTTCGTTTGTCTGGTGAAGGGAAAAGTGAGAAGAGGAAAAATATCAGTACAAATTAAAATAAATGTCTAATAATATCGAATTGTACTTTATGACGTTTAATATAACTCAATTAGTTGACCAAGATCAAGCGCATGGAACGCTATACAATTGAAAAATCCGTAATTCGTTAAAAATCAAGTACTATTACGGACTAAATGAATTGTGAATCATTATACATCCCCAAACTCTGATAAAAACAGTAATAGTTTATTAGTGATTAATTTTTAAATCACACTGATTAAATTGTTTCTAAACATTTACTTACAAATCTGAAGTCCTCGTACATAGATATATTATACTATCACAAAATCTGAGTAATTAGAAGCGTCAAACTAATCAATACTGACTCGTATAATATTTTAACAAAACAAAAGCGGAGAAATCAGATTCACCAAACGACGCTATATATACACGAAATAAAGAATCACTTGTTTATATAACTGCAATCGGAATTAATATCAAAATTTTTATCCACTCAAAATTAATCACAAGTCTTATTATCAAATTCTATTTCTATATAAAGCTAAAGTATATATTTTTCTTACATTTGTAAACAGAAAATCCGTAGTTTTTATTAAATTTCAATTATGCTTAATCGTAATAGTTTTCTCACGAAGTCAACTGATTTTAATTGTGTAATATTGTCTTTTGATTCTATTTCCTGGAAGATGATGCGTGTATATCTGGCGTGATATGCATCCCTTTTTTATCTTTTTATTCACCGACCATTTTTGGCAATATATGGCACTTAAAAATTACAAATTAGGTAATTGACTGAGTAATCATTGGTCACCTGAATCTGGCGGATTATGTTGAGACAGCGCTGATAGCTGGGATTCTCTTCTGGGATGCCCTCCTTGTGCAAGCATTCGGCAACAGCCTGTACAAGACGGGGAAGGTTGCAGTTGTCGGCGCCCAATACGGCCGGATGGTTGGCCTCCACTAGGTCGCAAAGGTAGCCGTAGACATGGCCCGATTCCTCCTTGTCCTCCCATACTGGGAGCCAAGTGAACCAGCGCGTCAAGAACTGGTCCACGTTCCCACCGGGTACACACTCTGGTGCAAATTTAGAGATCTGTATACCAAGAGAGACGAGTTCCGTTAAAATCCTAGGATCAACAATCGAGAAAAAAGGGGCATCGGACACACACCTTGGTGAGAGCACTGATAGCATTCTCGGTGCACATGTTATACTGCTCAGAGCGACTCCCCTGACACTCAATCATCTCCATCATGACGGGTGCAGCAACCTGGAGTGTGGGACGGAACTCAGGACCCCCGCTGATGGCTGCCACACCCAGACCGTAGATAGCGGCCTGGCGCACGTCTTCCTCCTGATGTCGGAGTCCGGTCTGGAAGGCGGGTAGGAAAAGCTCGTGGAACTGCCAGCTTAGGTGGCCCGCGTTGTCGATCACATCGTCCCAAAAGCAGAGGCCCCACTGGAGATCCGAGTAGGGACGGTTGGCTTCCTAAACACGGCATAGGGTGGGCCGGGGTGGTTGGGAATCATGGAGCAGTCCCTTATTTAGTGTCTACATCATAGTGGGTTCAACGGGTGGAACGGTACTATGTAGTACAGCACCAACTATCCCAATCTATCGAACAGTTCTAAGCGAATACTCAATATTTATGATCATATAATTGATATATTATGTCTATTTACTAAACAGCGTTTACTGACAAATAACAATATGAAAGTAAAAGTATCAATTATTGATTTCTAATATCGCTTATCACGATTTTTCGGGTTTTTGTTTCACGCTTTTCGTTTATTTATCATTGCAACTGTAACAAAAATCCAATATGTTCGACTAAATAATATGTTTTCATAAAATGCAAACACAGCAGAAATCCAACAAATTTATTAATTTATTTATTCTAAATTTATGTTTTCCCTTGTCAAATCAATTTATTGTATAATATAATCAGACATGATTTTGAGTCTATTTGAAAAATACGGAAACAATACGGTTGGGGGGTCTGGGGAGTGGTCTCCCGAAAATTGTTGAGGTTTTAAAGACGATTTAAACACGTTTAAGACACTATTCACTATCAATCAATCACTATCAACTGTGAATATATATTTACAAACCTTGTTAAAGGTAGGAAGCAACAATTATTTGTTAACACAAACTTTATAATAAAATAGATAGGATATAAAAAAATAGACAGGAATGCAGTTTACATGTTTAAAAATACGAAGTAATTAACTCGGTTAATAAATTTACAAAATAATGAACATCATGGAGGGATGGAAGGTAACACTTATTGATACCCCCCATTGACATTGAATTTTATTGCAGTTTTAGACGATTCTGAAAAACGATCCATCCGACCTAAAAAAATACGGGAAATACGGAAAAAACCATGCCTGTATAATAATAAATGTGGTAATAAATTCCTGGGGATTGTTTCATTAAATATAATTTATGAATATAAGTTACTATTTTAAGATTAATTGCATTTCATAAAATAGAAAACTATGACTACAAAGGAAATCCCAAATTTCACGTCGATTTTACAATTTTACGAGTGTTCTGTTTCACAATAAAGCTATCTAGAAATGGATCACGTGATAAATATGCAATTCCGTTGTATAATCGTCTACTATTTTGTGACGCTATTTGAGACTTGTGATTTATTAGGTAATAATTAGATATAAATTAATCAATATACAAAATAAAACCGGGAAGTATTTTAAAGAATTTTCAATTTATAACTTACAATTAATAAAAATTGGAGAATTGTGTCTAAAAGGAATATTCCATAAATCCTAATAATTGTTTCAAAAATTTAGTAATAATATTTTACTTAAATATGTTATTAATAGATTTGAAACGTGCTATAGATATATAAAAAGTGATTAGATTTAAATATATCTGCATCTTATAGATTTCATCGTCTCAATTTACGACATTCCACAGTGAAATACATTGCAGACAAAGATTTGTTCATATTCTTGTTTTGTGTATTGGCAAGCTTAAATAGTGAACCTCTTACTTTTGTTACGCCTACATAATGAAATATTTCTCTACCTCTACACAATACTTACATTACATGGTTAAAAGGAGAAGGGGGCGAGTTAAACTATAACGTGCTGCCTCTTCAACTACCAGCGTAGGCTCAAATATATATCTTTCATAAGATTTATCATCTAAAAATAGTTTAATAATATGGGCAAGAATCAAAATAACGTCACTTTTTTATGTCGTTTTCGTTATGTTACACATCTTTAATAATATTTTCATTATTTACCAAGAAATTTAAATAATATAATGCAAATTTTATAAAATGAGGTATTCTTTTATCAAATTATGTGTATATAAAGATAACATACATATATATTCACATTAAATTAAGAAAATTTAAATTTTACTATACAAATCTAAAAAATTTTGGATAAATAGTAATTTTTAAAACTATTTATTTTATTAATATATGCAATGTCATAATATATATATATGAAAATTATTGACAGAACATATGAAATTGTATTGTGTAATATCAAAATATACCTATTCCATTCATATATAAAATTAAGATTAAATAATATAGTAACATAATATTTAAAATAACGAAAGCGAGATCCCAAAAATGATCATTTTATAATAGAGGCCAAAAGTTTCTAAAATGTATCTTAACTTTATATCTATTTTAACCAAAAACTTTATAAAAGATTTTCATGTTATTTGTATAAATATACATTTTTAAATGAAAATTATAGATTAAACAATGTTGGTCAGTTTTTGGTCATTATTTTGATTTTCACTTATATGAGAAAAGACACCACTGGGCACTCTGATTCGTCATCAGCATTTTCGTCCATTCGAACGTTTTTCACACTTTCAAACTCTTTTGACGAAAGAGATGCCTTTTTACAAAGTATCGCAATTAATGTGGATACATTTTCGTTCATTACTGTCAATTGCAACGATGATGTTTGACAGCAGTAAATGGGGCAAGGTTTCTCTCCCTCTTAGATTAAAAAAGTACATGAAACTGAAAACAACTTCTTTTTGCAGAACGGTGGGATTTTACGGTCAAAGTAACATCGAATAGAAATCATGTCGTTGACTTCAATGACTGGATACTTTTCCATCTAAATTTGGTTAGACCGCTTGAATTTCAGTACCATCGTTCTTAATATGGCATTTGACGATTGAAATTCAGAATCATTAATGACATTAATATCAGTTCGTTTGAACTCGATAGAAAAATATCTGAAGAGGGCCGCCCGTATGCACACCAAAGACAGTTGCTGGTGCATAAAAAGAGCCATCCTCCTTGTGTAGCTTGCAATAAAAGTACCGCAGATAATTGTTCATTATAGCCTTTGGTATGGCCTCCAAATAAGTCGATGGTTTATTTTCTTGA
Organism: Invenusta paracnida; assembly: GCA_036023295.1. Taxonomy (NCBI): domain Eukaryota; kingdom Metazoa; phylum Platyhelminthes; order Proseriata; family Coelogynoporidae; genus Invenusta; species Invenusta paracnida. The sequence goes on from JAYRBW010111436.1 coordinate 7,592, forward strand.
AGGAAAGAAATAAAGCGCTTGGAGAATTGATTCACATGTTGTTGGGTAGAACGTGGATCGATTCTTTCTGCTGAGCATTTAGTTCTACGTCTAATTCCGGTGAAATGTCTTTTACTTCTTCATTATCCAGCATGTCGGTAAATGATGATGTTAATTCGTAAAGGTAACGATCTCCACTGACGTGACCCATTCCAACATTTCAGTTGACATACGTACCGCTTATAATACTATCTGGAATATTTTCCAAATTGAGAGATATCTTTTCGTTAATCCGTCTTCTAAATAATGATGAAATGATTCATGATAAAATAAAGCCAGGGACCCATTTCATAAAAATTATCAGTACTGATAATTTTTCTGAAATGGGTCCCATAGGTATATTTAATATTTAAATTTAATTGAAATCAATATTGACATAATAATAGTAATACATTGATTTTTCAGGCAAATCATTTGAATTTACGGGCGTTATAGCCGCCCTCAAATAGCAAATTATTTGCGTTCATTATAAATAATTTGCGTTCCCTGTATTAATGTTATATTACTCGTCACAGATGTTATCAGTTTGTATTTAAATTCATTTATTTACGTTTAACTTACTGCTATTAAGTTTTATCTTATAACAATTCTTAATTTTTAGATTTAGTAGTGAGTATAAATTCGTTTTTGGCTTAACCCTATCCCACCCGGGCTATTTGACTCACTCAGAAACCGGAGCGGGACCGATTCGCCCACCTGTTTAGATAAAAAAAATTTAATTTGGTATGTACATAGGTAAACCAGTGTTTTAGACTTGTTCCGTTAAAAAAAATAATGTTTAATAATTTTTTTGTGGAAGTTGAAAATAAAAAAAAATTATTTATTAAAATTATTTAATTAGTTTAAATTGATTTTATTTTTATCTTCATTTTATCTAATGTATATTACAATTGATATTTCTTTTTTATAAATCTATAAATCAACAAAAATTATTATTAATAATTATTTTTAAATTTTGGTATTCCAAAAACATTGCATAAAATTTAAATATTCGAAAGAAATTTAAAAAAATGGTCTAAAAAGTTACAGAACTTAATATAACAGGAAAAGTCAGTGAACCTCATGTCACTAGGTCTTATATTAAAAAATGCCAGTAAAAACAACCCCCCCCCGGGTAGGATAGGGTTAAGAGCAAATATTCGTTTTTCAAAGTAATTAAAAATGGTAATGTTTCAATCTTCTCACTGGCCAAACTTGTTTTTTATTCCATATTCATGATAATATTATGTAGACTCCTAATAGTCGTCTCTCTGTTCCAAGCTTTGTAATAATTATTATTCTACCTTCCAAAATAAAAACAATCTTTCTACCTACACGGCTCCTTTTTCTCCATCGCCCTTATAACCAAGGCGAGCGTTTATTTCCACCTGCAAACGGGTTCACCTTCTCAACCTGGGTGTGTGTGGATAGCTTCTGCACCACAAGGAAGCCGCACCCCATTCGTCTTCTCACTCTAGTCCGAGCTGTACAGGGCTCTACGGAACAGATCACATGTCTCAGTGTCATTCTGAGGCCCAAGGATCGCTCACTGCTTGTCTCTACCCGAGAGACACTCCTTCAGAATGGTAAGCTATCATTTCATCGAATACAAAACAATTTATTGATGAGCTTCAAATTTCGATTCTCGGGTTTTTCAAGAAAATTGGGTTATTGAAAATATAGTAATTATTTGTACATAATCTCATTATTACTTTTTGGAAAAAAAATTTACAACTATGTTACAATGCATTATATTATTACCATTTACAAAATAAAGTAGTCAACTCCTGTAAAATAAGAAAAATTGACTTATATATTTTTAAATTGTGACCTATACGATTCATTCTAATAAAATTTCCTGCTTATGCTTCAGTAAAACATGACGCATTACTTAATCTTAAAACTGTAAGTAATACCTCCCGAATGAATATCTATACACTTGTTTTTTTAGCAGTCATTAAATGTTATTTATGTTATAAGTCATATATTTACTCTAAATTAACTATTTCGTCTAAATAGTTGGATTATTGAAGCTTATACATTAACTTAAAAATATCAAAACCATTACATTATGTGTTTATAAATATTGTTGTTTAATTTTTCATAGAATTCAATGTATTTTCATCGGTTTGAGATCATAATATTAAAGAAAAGCAAGTGCCTCATGATTGATTTTATTATTCTACAAGGTGTGATTTAAATTCGTACTAATTGAATAATATATCTATAAAAATATGGAAAAATATATGTATGATAATATTACACTTATTTCAAGAGATATACAGTCAGAATCTACTAATTGTTTTTAATTGATGTATTCTATGAGCCGAACTTCGTAAATATCAGTGTAATAATGTAACAATATATCCTTCGATTATTTATTTAAATTTTTAAGTTTGTAAAGAAGTTTTGAACGCAGTTTAGAAAAGTTTTGAAAAGATATTTTCTTGTTGAAGACGTACGAAGAGAAGAATTTAGAAGACTTAGATTTCAAATTGGAATTTTCTTTTGAAGAATGCGATGAAATATTGAGAAGCGTAACTAAAAAATGATCGCATACCATTAAATACGCAGAGAAAAGTAAAGTAGGTGTCAAAAATGTTTCAGAAGTGGGTAACACAATGGAGAGTGAAAATTGAGGATAATCAACTGAAAGTCTTAAAAGACATACCCGAATTCAGCAAAGGTGATCTGAATTACTGTCTCAAGTATTTCATCGCAGAAATAAGGAAAGATGATGGTGATCTCTACCCTCCAGCAACACTGAAAAGTATTGTTTCATCTTTGCAGCACTATTTCCAAAACACTGTTGGCTTGAATTGTTCAATTTTCAGTGATGACGAATTTATTGAAACTCGACAGATCTAAATCTTGGACGCAATGATGAAACGATCTGCGAAAGAAGGCAATGTAAAACCGACGAAGCGAGCGAGAAGTGTCTATTGTTTGGACGAAGACAAACTTTGGGAGAACGGTTCGTTTGGCTGCAGCAGTCAAAGACAATGCTGTTCACATTACTGTATTTTTAGGGCTGCACTTATCTTTACAAGCGTGCGAACACAGGGATTTGATATTCGGTGACAAATCTCAACTGCATCTCATTTCCAATGAAAATGAAGAATATTTAGAATAATATATTTAAAGATGCTCAAAAAACAAATCCTTCGGCCTGAAGAAGTGGTTGATAGAGCCAAAACAGACAAGGATTTTATGCGAATGCAGATAATCTTCAGCGTTGAATCGGGAGACTTTATAAGAAATACCTTGCGCATCGACCAGAAAGTCACAACCTTCGTGGGAATTCAGCATTTTACTTAACCCCCATTCAAAATCCAAAATGTGAAGTTTGGTATAAAGCATCGTCTTTCGGTATTCATTCGATTGAAAAGGTTGTTAAAACACTTATGAGATCTATTCAGAAGGATGCGTTTTATTCAAATACAACATGTCGAAGAACTGCCAAAAACAGACTGCTAGATGCTGGGATTCCAAAAGAAAACAGGAAGAATCAATGATAAGGCCGATAAAGCTTACATTGAAGTAGAAAGGTACGAAAAAGCATGACTTTGGTGCTCAGCGGCAGATCAAAAAGAAATGACTTTGAATTAGAACGGAAAATAACAGAACCGAAACAGCTATCAAGAAGATGAAAATTAAAATGAGTTGGAGAAATTTCTATTGATCTTTAACCTCGTGCGCACTTGCGTTTTTTATGTTGCTAATGTTTGAATGTTTAAATATTTTAGTTTATTGATTAATCTAATAAAATCTATTAGTAGAATATATGGTATTCTCCGCGAATAATCTACTGTAATATACAGTAGATCTTCTACGTGTTGTAGGATATACTATTAAAGTATAGAAATTATTTTTTTAATCTATAAACTTTGAACTTATCATTCTAGCTTAACATTTTTTACTCTATTTCTATTTATATTAAACTATTATTGTGACTATTATTTTTAAATGACTGCCACAAGAACTTTTTTCTTTTATATTAATCGTTTTACTGTTTATTATATTTAGGTTTGGATTTAGAAATATCAGAATTTATAATATATTCGTTTATAGTGCATGTCATACCATAGTGTTTTCGATTTTCCTTGCATGTACGTGCAGGAAATGTAGATCAAACTGATTTTTTTTAAATATAATTAAAAATATCAATTAGAAATAACACTTTAACAACATAATAATATTATATATATATATTGCAAATTATACAAAATAATTTATGCTTAATATTAAACACAAAAATATTTTGCAATAAATATATACTATACTACTGATAGTTCTTATAAGTATTATAAAATATAATAACTGCTCTTTACAAACAAAAAACATTTTTGAGATACCTCGGCCGTACGACCATATTATGACCATTTATGAATTGTTTGTTGTCGACTATAAGTAATGTGTACATACGTATAATTATTATTTCTTTCTTCCATTCCTCTGATGTCTACAGACATAGAATCGGGTCCTGAAACAGAGAAATACGTGCTGGACAATCAGACCCGATTTGTAAGTCCCCAACTAGCAACAGAGGGACGTTGGCGGCACCTGGTTCTCGTCTTCCTTCGAATGGGTATGCTCAAAGGCACCTCTTGTTCCTTTTATCTCGACGGGGAGCATATAGCCACTAACAAGGTATGCCCGACCTAAACCGTGGAGTCTCTGTCTAAGCCATTTGCATTTCGTATCTTTTATGAAAGAAGCTTCTTTATCTGTATTGAGAATCAGTATATGGGTGGCCCCACAACTATAATATTTTATAATATATTCTTATTGTGAACTATCTTTCTCCAGACATAGTTTACAGTGTTATGTATTATTATGCATAATATTTATGAGTAGATTAATAATAGCATTAATATAATTCTTTTCAAAAATAATTCGATTAATTATAATGATATCGTTAACTAGATTGTTAAATAATATGAGGGTTTCAACAAATAAACCAAATTGGAGCATAAATGAGCTTTAACAATCCCATCTTCTCTTTTTCTTAAAAAAGTGTTAGTTATTCTATTTTTAATTTAATTGTTATAACTTTTAGATCTTATAACTCAACCAATTTAATATGTTTTTCAATTCATCTGCTTTATTCAAATGGAAGATTAACTTTTGGGCTTATTATCTTTTCATCAAGTTGCAGAAACTTGTAATTCAATTAGTTTAATTTATTAATGCTGTTCTAGTATATAAGTGAAACATATTAGTATTTTAATTTACCAGTGTTATTATTATTTTATATATCGATACAGCGTATAACTTATTTTAATTCTTGTATGTTAAATTTATTTTATGGAATAGATTTTACATACTTCACTGCATAAAAATTACACAGCATAATATATATTGCCTTTTCAATATAAATTAAACAATGTAATGTATTTATTAATAAACTTGTTAATATTCCTATGTTTAACTTAATTAGTTAAAATTAATAATATATTTAATTTGATTGTATTGTATTACAGGGTGGCCAAGGGTACTCTTTAGTATTAGAAATTATATACTCTTTATCGTATTAAAAATTAGATTTTTTCTAAGATATATATACTCCAATTTTCTTAAATATAATATATACCCGGATATACTCATATTTTGTCTGGCATTTTATGTGATCACCCTGGTATTAGGAAAATCATAAAACCTTCAAAACCGTAAAAATGTTTCAGTAAAATCTGTTAGGACCTTACATTCTCTATTTTCTAATTTGTAACACAGATTAACTACATCTCAACGCACGTCTCGGCACCCGGATCTCCAGGGAACACTGTCTCCTCTGTATCAGCTTTCATCGGTACGCCGCCAGTTCTGCGTCGATTCAGTTCGACTCTATGGCGTCAAGGACCTCTCCACTTCGTTGAGGAACCACTCCAAGCAGCCGCTATATCCTCCATCAACCAGCTTGGACCCAACTATGTTGGCAGTTTTCAGGCGCCCATGACTAGTCAGTATTATATACCATCATATCATGTTATCATGGTGTAAACTTTAATATATATTTTTTAATGAAATCCTAAAGTTTACTGATTCTTTGCATTGACAATATTTATTGTTAAATTTAAATATAATCAGTGTTGAGTAACAGTTTTTAAATAATTTTAAATAATTCTTTCAAGCAGTGGTTTTATAATAAAAAATTAAGTTACATAAATGAGACATTAACTTGAATTGTGAGATAGAAATATAATATAATTAATGTTCTTTCAAGTTATGGGTGATATACAAGATATAAATTATTATTACATTTAAAAGCTGAGAATAATCCAATTCTCAGTGAAAACACAAAGCCGTTCGAAGCATGAGAATGAATATGAAACCTGCAATATTGATAAGTATAATGTATTAGTTAACTTAGCGTTTATTTTCATATTATAGGCAGAAAATATAGGCATCGTTGCTTATTAAACATTGGCTTCTTCATTTGATGACGACTACCCAATCAGTCATAACAAGCACAACTTGATTATAATACATATTTCATACAATATAGCCCTTGTTTCAACTTAAAAACTCTGAAACTCTCTTAGAATAAAATAATGTCATAATAGTTAAAAATGATGAATCATTGAAGATTGTACGCATATTTTACTCTTATTATTATAGAAATATATAAAAACCTATAATATTTTTGATTTAACAAAAAATAGTATAGTTTTCTATTAATGCTTGTTTACAACAGTCCAGACAAAAGGGTTTTTCATTAACGTTTTACTTAACACGCACATGTATTTAAAGGAGGAGAAAAAAATTGTATTTACTCTCGTTGATTCTTGAAACTCTCTAACACGGACTAAAATGTTGCGAAGCTCCCTGGACAAGTCAAGCGTCTCTTTGGGGTCCTCCCGAGGCCTTCCTGACACTTCCTAAATCGTCGTTGAGACCAAAGTTTAGAATTCTAATAAAATGTTACAGTAAATATTTCAGATAAATAAAAGGCTTATTCAAGCTTACCAATAGTAGATACAGGTTGCCATGTGCTTTAAATCATTCGTGGTAACTCGGGAATGTCCAGGACGTCAGGGATTACTCTTTGGAGGACTATTTTAAAATGGTGCAATACAAATGATTATAAATTATATTTCCAACATCCAACAATAAAGCTACACATTGGATTGTCAATTTTAAGACCGAGGAATCTTTCATAATGCTCCTGACGTCAGCATCCAGGTTCTCCATAGACTATTTCATTAGTATGCATTCAAAAATAAGCAACCACATATATTTGTCATCTGGTAGCATTTATGATCATTGGAAGTGTCTTTAAATTAAAAGCCTTTGTTTAGCTTTTCAAAAATCTCCTGATGTCATCATACGTCAGAGACATCAGGGATTACTCCTTGTAGAACTATTTCATTAGTACATACTCAAAAGTTAGCAATAATAGATATGCATATTCCAGTAATGTTTATTGTAATTAGGTACTCATTTAAAGTCAGTCTAACTTTTCACAAATCTCCTGACCGATTTAATAATATACTATAGTTTACCGCTAATGTACAGTTTCGAAAAGACTTTCTCCTGAAGGTCTAGAAGAACCCAACTGCTGCAACTGCATTATGAAAAGTATGTAAACCAATTCAAATTGTAAATATTATGTTGGGCAATTGATAATGAATAGTCTATATTTTATTAGAATCGTTTAACTCTTTCAGTTCATGAACAGTATCTTGTAGATCATCTCCTGGAAGTCCAGGACGGACCTAGATGCTACAACTGCATAATAAAACGTGTATAATAAAATATGAATTATGGAAATCACATACATTCAATATTGGTTGTTTAAAACGTTTTTGTAAAACGATTAACTATTTTCATTTTGAAGCAGTGACACAACGAACATCTGAAGGTCTGGATGCTATGGAAATTGCAGCAACAGCGTATCAGACAACGCTACATGTTAGTGGGGTATTATCATACTATATACCAGACTGTGGTAGTGATCCAATGTTATAACAAGATTAAAATATGATATTTCACAAATTTTGTCATTTTTTTACTTCGAGGACTACAGGACGGCCCTGCTGGACCATCAATGCGGTGAGAGATGACGATGGGACATATCAGGTTGTAATCTTCTCATAATGTGGGATACTAGGATGTAAATTTAATCAATTTTGTGAATTTTTTCTTGATTTTTCGGTCATTTCTAAAAAGTGGGTAACCACCCCCACCCCCCCTTGGCCGTTCTACTGTTAACAATGTGTTCAGTTATACCTGAACCTGTTTTGCATTCTCCTTCTAGATTCAGATGACACGCTACCTGCCCTATTCCCAGAAGAAAAATTGGTCTTCTCCATTTATGGGATGGTTCCGTTCTCCATGACTATCGCAAGGATCAGAAAGATATACAATGCTGTAGATGCCAAGGCAATAGCCAGACAAGTAAGATATCAAAATTAAGAAAAAAAAATTAAATTAAAAACTTCATGAAGATTGATAGAAACGATATCAGCTTTAAATATATTATATTGCTTGATAAAAAAGATTCATGGTTTCGTTAAATAATACTTTTTAATTATTTTTCAAAAGGCTAGAATATAATTTTTCAGGTGTAATTATATATAACCTAAACTACTATTTATTAGTTAAGTTGAAATATAGGTTATATTTCTATAATTTTATATGATAAATTCTCTCTGTTTTGCTTCGTTTTGTAGATTATATTCCAGTACTCGTTGTTACTCAAATTTTGTCAGTGTTAATAAAACCACAATCACGATACTTTATTTCAAATAAATTATATTTTTGCCATCTGTTTTGTATTTTATTTATTGTTTTTAGTGTAAATAATATATTCCTTAAACGTGATCCATTTTTTTTATTAATTTCAACATATTTTGCTATTTTCTCCACTTTATGTTGTGGATACGTTATAATTAATATAATCAATGTAGGTATTTGTTTAAATTACACTATTTGAATCGTTTAATTTTGTAAGATGTTTTTACTGGGTATTGTTATTTTTTTATTGATATAATACTTAAAAAAACAAGTAAATAATTTTTTCAAATATTATTATTCATTACTTTGTTCACTAAGATTTGTCAATAGTAATATCGCTAAAATTAAGTTTAATCTGTATATTAATGCAACATTGCTTATTGATTTTTTTAAATACCTACTTATTTTTATCGCAATACACACACAGTATTTAAACAATTTTTGGTGGTAAGAAAAAAATTACGAGAAAAAGTGAATTATAAAAAAACAGTACAATACATTTCTCCTATTTGATTATTGAAATTTGTAAGAGTCCTGTTTTTCACACAATTTCACGTATATTATTGTAACCCTCCACCTACCCACCATTACCAACACAGCTGCACCTCTCAGCCAAAGAGAATACCACACCCATTCGCCTTCTGCACAACTCTGCGGGTCATCTGATCGGTCCAGCACGTTCCCTAGGTGCCGTACTGGTGGGCTATCAGGGAGTGCGCGCCTTCTCTCCCCGGCCCGTGGTTCGTGTCCTCGAGTATGTAGGTGGGACTGGTGTCCTCCTGGGCCTAGTTGCCATGGCCATGGACGGGGAGGGCCTTTACGCAGCGGTGAAGGCGCTGTGTTGTGCGGTGCGAAACAATCCGGCCACATTGCGTCAAATGGACCGCTCCAGGGGCTATCAGGTTTGTTCACTGCTCACCTATTGCCATCTATATATTTTAGTTAGTTTGAGATTTGTCTCAAACGTTGCAATTGTTAACATTATGTTTATGTATCTTTCCACGAAAAATGTTTATGTAGATATACTTTTATGTGATTATTAGACATTGCCATTTGATTAAATTTAATATAATATGTTAAGCAAATTGCAATTACTATTTTTAAATTCTTCTGTTTCATATTTAAAAAATACAATTGTATAATTTTAAGATGAAGAATTATGCTGTACTATAATATGTATGTGTCATATACATCTGTTTATATCTGTTTATACTATTGTTCATATAATATGTATGCAATGAGCTTGCTACAAAGTTGAAGTCAGATAACTTGAATTTATGAGAAGTTTTTATATTTATTTGACTAAAGAATGCATAATTAAATTTGAATTTATCATTCGAATTAAAGGTGATCATCAAATTTAAAAGTAGCAATACATAGAATGGAATGTACCTATATAAAAACAAAATATCTTATCGGATTGTTTTTTTTTAATACCATTTGCTATCTAATATTAGCTACATACTTAGCAAATATATAATGTACTTGAGGCGCTTTTATGATTCATTTATAGATATTATGACGGTGCTTCTATGAAAATCTAGTTTAAAAACAAGCCTTTTATGAGAAAAGTAAAACTTTTATATTATATTGTAATACATTTAAATTTTTAAGTAAATTACTTAATTACAAGGAATAGTTACCTGGATATTGAACGTTGAACATTATTTATGAATATTATGAAGCTCAACTATTACTTTTGTTGATTCCCTTCGTATCCTTGGTATCACTTTCACAGAGAAACTTTCGTGGAATATTCACATACATAA
>JAYRBW010111447.1:0-18114 GCA_036023295.1 Invenusta paracnida
GATTACAATGAGACAACGCATTCTGAAAGACGGAGAGGGTCATCGCGGAATAAATGCAACATTTGGGAGGGAAATAGCGCCTGTCTCAGCTGACAAAATTGCCACTACTAAAAGATTACTAGTTTCTTTCGTGTGGAGCTTTGCAGCGTACTAAAATAGAGCATTTGGAAAATTTATATTCCATTTTAGATTTGTGCATTAGAATACATTCTTGTTTTAATTAAATAATTATACAAAATGAGTTCTAAATTACTTTTTCAATTAATGATACCAGTAACATTTTATCAAGAAATAGTTCAGAAAATCAGTTAATTTAATAGATATTAACATTATATATACTTTGAAATATATATTTTAACATAGCTTTGACATCATTACAACTATAATTTATCAAAGATCAACAAAAGTAACTTATTCGGAAATTTAAAAATAACAATACTTAAATATGTTGGCTTTTAATCACACGTTTACAGCTGTTGATAAGCTAAGAAATAGTTAAATACCGTGAAACATTTTAGACATTTATTATAGTGTCACAGGCTAAGAACGAGTCAGGAATAATTTTGTTAGACTCACGAACTGTGTCGTTAATAAATATATTTTAGGGCAGTAAATATTTAGGCCATATGTTTAAAAAGCTCAGAATTATAATTGTTACACAATATCCAAAAGTTTACGTTCTAATTATTAATAAAAAGAATAACTTGAAACTCTTTAAAAGCTGGCCAAAAAAATATAGTTCTGCTATTTTACATTAATGCGTAATAATCGATATTTCACAACCTATTCAAGTTGAATAATATTACGTTGTGAAAACCCTTAATATTTTGACATATTTAGAAGATTTTGCAACTATAAAATATATAAATACAGTGATATAAGTCCGAGGATTAGAAATTTTAAAAATACTTAAAAACAAAAATTAGAACAAACTCATCGTAATGATAAATAAGACGCTCTTTGCACAATCCCTTCTGCCTCCTCAGTTAGTATAACTTTCTATTTAGCGAGAAGACTAAATCTTTAAAGCATTGTTACATAATAATAAGAAATATTTATATTTTTATTGATTTATTTTTTCATTAAAAATATGTACCTAAATAAGTTAGCATATAAGTTTTATTTTTGAAATTATATATATGTTGACCACAAACGTAAAATGTACGATATTTTCAATGTATTTATCAAAGTAATTAAACACAGTGACTGGGTGAATCTTATGGATTCTGTATTCAGTTCAATACGTAACTATTTTGATAATCTAAAGATTTTGGAAAATAATGTTTTAAAAACTGACTTCAGTTAAACAGATTATAGTTTATGTGGCAAAACTCTTTTAAATATATATGTATGTATAATAATACTGGTCATAAATTATATTTACAAACTTACTTGCATACGTTAAAAGTACAGAATGAAAATATATGTGCTATTAAAATTAATGTAATAAAAATATTTACTATTTAATACCATTAACATGAAATGTATTAAAATAAACGTATATAATATTCGAAAATGTACAGCACGATGTATGTGATATTAATAAGAATGAAATTTCTCTGGGAATTAGTTTGGGACTAGCATTCTGTCTATCTATCAATTAATTCTTATTATTTTGGAGATTAATTACCAATTCTAGTCTTTTATATTCAAACGGTCTCTTTATTGCCAGCAATTCAAGAAATCTATGAAACACATCTGTTCTACTTAGCTATATATGCTATAAGCTATTTAAATCAAGACAATTATTAAGGACAAGAGCTCTTTAACCAACCTGAATTCAAAGACAGTCAAAAGATTAAACGGCGAAATCTTTGTTTCGAATACGGTTTCAGTTTATATATACAGCTATGCTTACTACCCCTGCACCCATAGTCACAGCATCATAGTCACTGCATAGTCAGTGCATGGGTCCTTCAAAGACCTCGACTTCGTACTCTCTCGGCAATAGTTTGCACAAAACAACTATGCAAGCCTCCAATCCTTTATTCCGTGTCTAATTACCAGTTGATATACTACCTACCATCTTGAGTATTTGAGGCTAACTCCATATTATATCTAGATGCATTAACTTACACCGATGTATTACAGATGAAGGTCTTAATATTAGCGTCTATAAGATATAGTGTAGCAAGTGGGTAATTCGCCAACTTTCTTTATTTAGACAATGTGTTGTCGAATATCATGCAATTAGTCACAGAGACAGTTATTCTTAATGCACATAATATAGAGTGATATGCGTATGTAGGCCTAATCTATAATGAACCACTTACGTTGGCATAACCCGTGTCTTTTTGGAACAAACAAGGTTAGTTAGTAGTGTACTGCAATAATCGGTTGCTTGCAAGATGATATTATATGAAGTATATAGATGGCACATATATCACACACACACTTGGGATCAAGGGTCAGTCTGTCGCTATATATCTGTCGACTTATTAAAAATAATACAAATATGAAGCATTGTATAGCTGGTTAAGGCTAAAATCTTTGATTTTGAGATTAATAGTATCTCACATTAAGTAGCTAATTGATAGTTTCATCACTGCCATAAATTTAAGAAAATGTGCAAAGACGAACTTTTACAATAATTTAAAACAGCTTAGAGAACGACAATATGCATGTATATATATCTTTTTTCGATTTATGAATGCATTTTAAGCATGATGATCATTTTAAAATAGCGAAATGTTGCCAGTAAATACATTTAGAATGTCTCATTTTCTGTCCAATGTAACGTAGACAAAGAGGTATATTGATCTATTTTTATGCTTAGCATTGACATGTGTAATTTATTATATTCCAATTTAGGACAGCGACTATTGATGCTCAATAGGCATTTATACAAATCTGCAAATATATAAGTATTTCAATTAATGGAAGGAATTATATATCTTTCCAAGTTTGGTACAATATATAGTTAGTCCGGAAAAAAATGCCCGCTAAATCTAAAATTAGCATTTATTTGTTAAACATTTTTGTTACAATATTTATTACAAAATGACAAATTATACTGAACACAATCATAAACAGTGTTCCTTTAAAAAATGACTTACAAATAACTGCCTCTGATGTCAATAATTTTCTGCATTTACTGTGTCATTTCTTGTAATGCCCTCTCCATTTTTCGTGCTCTAAACGTAGTGCTGGTAACATCTTCCAATGAATCAAAATCGTCGTTGCCTCATGAGTGTCATGTTTCTATCTTCGATATGCCTATTAGTTGATAGACTGGGGTCTGGCGTTGTCATGCTGCAAACGCATATTTTCTGGCAAGATGGGATTTGGTTTATATCTACGATTTTCTTCCAGATTAATCAGAAATTGGATGTACCTCTCTGTATTAATGTTTTTATTCCGTGGTAACACTTTAAAATAACTGGTCCTCTTTGGGAAACAGCATTTATAGCCAACTATGTTTTGTCAATATTTGATCGTCGTCAAGTTTGTCGTCTTTCTTGATCTCTCATAGGAGTCATCCAGCACCCAATGATCGTCGTCAAGTTTGTCGTCTTTCTTGATCTCTCATAGGAATCATCCAGCACCCAGTGATATTACGTACGTTGTAATTTGCCGCAGCTAAAAAACTTTTCGTCTATACTGACACAAGTTTTGACTTAGTTAGTCTTGATGCATAACAATCCAGTAAATCTTTACACCGGGCTACACGAATTGCCTTATTATGCTCATTCAATGTGTGCGAGGAATCCATTTGATGTGATGCCAAAGGAGTTCTAACTTGTCTGACATAATTTCATGTACCTACCGTAGTAGTCTTGGGTATGTTCAGTTCATCAGTCACTCGTCGTACTGTCCTTCAACTAACGCTCTTATCACTTCTACAGCTTTATTTGGGGCTGCAGACTTAGGCCTTCCACTGCCTGGCTGTCGTCCGACACTATCACTGACACCTTCACGAAACTCCCGCAGTAAGTCTTCGGACATGCTGCTCACTAAAACAATTCGCGGCTCAGGCAATGCTCAAAATATTATGAATTACTTTCGCTGTATAATCTTTACGTCTTAAAGACTCAATTTAAAAAAAATTAAGTTTGTTGTAAAGTAAACAATTTAAGCAACATTTATTGGGGATACTCCAAAGTTTAGAAACTATGTAAATGGTAACTATGGTAACTTAAGTTAACTATATATGTAACTACAATGGAAACTTTAATGTTTCGAAATTGTAACTATGTACGTAATATATGCTTATATGCATTCGTTTAATATATACGTTTAAAAATGTCTCTTCTCTCTAAATATCAATGCAAAGGAAATTAAAACGTAAATTATTGCATTACATATTTTATGATTTAGAAAAGACAAGAACGATTTTATTTGACACCATTAAACTATTCGATGAAGAAACTGTAGACATTTATATTTATTTAAGCTGAAATTGCTTGATTTAACCGTTTTAATTGAGAATACAGAATAGTTAACAATTTACAATATTTCATATACTATGTATGTAATAAATGCATTATAATGGATAATATTTAGATTTTCTCTTGTGGATTGGTTTAATATATACATAATATACTATATTGTTGCTATACTCAAAAGCGATGTGACGAAGACAGTATTATAGCATTTAGATCAAAGACTGAGCAGGTTATTAACTAGTCCAATATGTGTATACAGCATATATAAGTTGTTTGTCATTATTGTGAACATGTTTGTGCCTGTTTGAGAACTCTTTCTCTTGCACAAACAGTATTCCTTCTCCAAATACATATATAATCAGCGTGCCGCTATGAACTACAAAACGGCCATATTTCTTCCATCTTGACATCCTTATAGTCAATATAAACACGAAGTATTTGTTTAGGGAAGCTATTTAGCTTGTCATATAAATTCCAAAACATTGTAAAGTACAGTATTAGCGAATAAGGAAAAGTCAGGCAGAAAGGAACGTCCAGCATTTATTACTCTGAAATCATGAAAATAACAGTCTGGACTCTTAGCATGGGCCTGGTGACTTTCATTGGCCTCACGTCAGGTTTCAAGGGCTGCAAAAATGCCCTAAAAATCTGCAGCAATCCCGAATTGGAGGGGACTCGGTTTGTTACAAGATGTCAAATTTGTCAGTGTCAAAGTCAGGTAGGTTAATTATTCCTGACATGTAGGTTCAGGGATTGAGTATATTGCAGGCAGGTGTAGGGAGGTTATTCAGGTATAACTCGAAAAAGCGATAGATTACTCAAGTTCAATATATGCGATTAAGAAGCGATATTGGAAAAGTACATTTATTGAAAAGCTTAGGAATTAATGATCAAATCGAGCTGCATTGGTTTCGCACTTGTTTGTGACTTTACTTGCGCTCATCCTATAATAAGTTTATTGATAATGCGCGAACATTTTCTTATGATTTCTGTAAGTCATCGAAGAAAGTAAGTACAATAGAATAAATATTTATATTTTGAAGAATATTTCGATATTTATAAGTCAATAACATTGATCAATTTGACAGTGAGTATATTTTGTAATGATAACATTAGAATGCACTTTGATTAATCATATATTTCTTGGTGAAACTATACCAATTATAGCAAACTTACTGTTTAGCCATTATACATATAGGTATATCATATAGTAAGTTTCATACAAATAATATGCCAGTGGGGATGCGTGATTTGTCCAGATAAAATTCGAGATAACTACACGAACTATTTTTTTTTTATATTGACATATTCTGAAAATTAACTGTTAAAAGAACGTCTATACTCCAGTTTCCGATAAATATAGATGATCAATAAAATCAAATAAAATCCCGATTATCAATAAGTTAACTTTCTTGTAGTTTTTAAATTTAAAAATTATCCATTTTACTTATAAAACAAAAATTAATTTTGATAATGTCTATGTTTGGCCCCACGGATTTTATGGGAAATTTCGCGTCGATCGTTTAAGAAATTCTTCAAACAAATTAACCGCTGAGTCCTCTTTCTGATATTCAAAACAGGTAACATTTATATGTATATTAACACAAGCAATTTAGTAATTGAGGGATTAGTATGTTTCAAACTATAATAATCATAGCGTATTAATTAATAGAGTTGCCACTCTTTTTGATTATTAATAACAGTTTGATACTATATTAGTTTCTTACCGTAAAGATTTTTTAAAGAATACTTTAAATGCACAGCATCTCTTAAATAGTAAATGTGTTATAAAAATGCTCGATACAAATGTAGTTAACTATAATATTTTATAGATTCCTGTGACATGAAGCAATTGTATGAGTTTCCAAAATTAATCTAAAATAATACTATTTGTTTCTTATCCGTTAATGTAAAATTCGTTAAAATAAAACGATTTTTATCAACAAAAATGTACACCGTGATGCATGCGTACATAAAATCAGTAAAAGTCAAAACGTTATGTTTAATTACTCTATTCTATAATAATAGCTGTGCTGATAAATATTATCAGCCTTTTATAGTTATACTTATTAGTTACTGATAACGTTAAATTGAAGAAATTAATATCGACAGACATAAATATTAAGCCGTTTGGTAATTTACAGATACTTTCAATTCTTAAACATTCACCAGAGTTACCAGAGTAATTATTGTTCTTCAACATTCAGTATGCTGTATTTATAATTACTCCTAAATCATCAGTTTAAAGGTTTGTTCCAGAAACTTCAGATCATTTTATTTAGTAGAAACACATATTTACTAAACAGTCTCTGTTTTCTATTTACCTAACAAAACCACATAACAGCTCCAAATTGTATTGAAACTCCCCATTCCATGATGATATCCTATAATTATCTTGGAACAATTGTCCTTAGAGTAAACTCTAACTTGTCAATAGCCTGGCTTCGGTGTAAACAAAAGGCTAATTATGTTAGCCTATAAACCACCCACCGTGTTTGCAAATTCTAAGATATATTCCATTCACATCTATATTATATACCACTGAAACTGGAGCTAATAGTTTATTAGGGGAAAAAAATGAAGTTGCTATCGCAACCTCTACTGGCTATTTTCATGGTATCGACTGTCTTTTTGATGGTCCAAGGCCAGGATTATTGTCAGAATAAGAAAGATATTTGTGACAATCCTGAAAATAAGGGAGCCTGGTTCAAGACGGGTTGTGAAAGCTGCCAGTGTACCGACAAGGTAGGTTATAAATGCCTTTAATATGTTCTGTACTGGGTGGAAATCGACTTGAGCTAGTCATTATTACGTAAGAAGTCAAATAATCATAAAAATGTAGCAAGAAATCCCTGTTATAGAATCAGATCCCCCTTTACGAAGAATTGCTGTAAAAAAGCATTCTCAATTACCAAAAACAACCCAGAATAAATCACAGAAATCACAAAACCTCCAACTATATTGCAATCTCTGTGAAATATACATTTAAAAGTATAACGATTAAGAAACAAATATTTTTGTGTTAGAAATAGTTTCTGTAATTTCTGCAATGATTTTAATTTTAATTTAATGCTTTGCTGGAATTATCCTCCAAAATACAGATGATGCTTTTGATACAATTGGTTTTAAATTAAGCTCTGCATGAATTCATTAAACGTTTATTAGCTTCGAGCTAGTTTCATATATGTATTTGTAATTATTTCTAGTCCAAATATATCTACTGTTGTTTGAATTGTGCTCCCCGTCAATTCATTTTGCAGACTCATGATGTCCTCAAATGTTATTGTTTCTCAATTACGTTTAAATGACTGTAATTAGGAATTATTTTCTAAGCATTCGCTATAAATTCAGAAAAATTACAGTATCCCAAATAGTTTTACAAGCATGTAGCGAATAACCAATCATCACTTGTTATCTCGTCCGTGGTCTTTCTATAATACGACCTGGTTTCGCCAGCGATGAGTCATCCACGCTTGAGCAAGGTAAAACTTTTCAGAGTCTATAATGATATAAAGCACTGATGTGAAAAGTAAAACTACAGAAATATTTAGCTGAATTAGAGCTACAATAATATGAACTTTATTGAAGTATAGCTTAAATAATAATAACGCTTTTTTGGTAGTGAAAATAACTTGTCTTGCCTATATTTATGCCGTAGAAAGTCGCGCCGAAGAAGGAAAGAGCGAGAGAGAAATTATCTTCACTTTCGTATTCAGGCTTAAATGTAGGCAAAACTAGTTATTTTCGCTATATAGAGAAAAGATATTTCTATAGTTTTACTTTTTATATTAGGGCTTTATATCAGCTGTTCATTTGCCCGTCTGAAAATCTATCTATTAGATCCATATCTAGCATTGTTTCCCCCGTGACTTTAAAATGCGTGCTAACCACCATGAGATATAAATTGCATATCTAGGTATAACATAGACAAAGCTATTTAGATCTATGGTGGGTGCATTTGAGAAATGTGTACAGTTATGCGTGCGGTTTTTAGGTCCAATAAAGATGCTTTTCAAGGGTTTCGCCTTCCATTTCCAGGGCGGTTATAGCTGTGCTCCCGGCGCTACGTGTAACACTTCGGTGACCTGTGAGGATGAGCTGGATCGATTGACGGGGGAGATGAAAAAGCGATCAATAATCAAGAGGAAGCTTCAAGGTCGAACTGCTCAACAGAGAATCCGGGAGAAAGTGCGTCAAACGGGCTAACTACGACTTTCAGACATTCCTAAAGATGTTTTAAAGATTGCGCATTGTTTGAGTATCCATAAATATAATTTATTATCTATGGTGTTGGCCACTTTTCTCCTGCTAACGATTGGCATGATATTAAAACTATACTTTATATCTGTGTTAAAATATACTATCGACTTTTGATGTAATTCTCTTCCATTTACACGATATTTCTTCTTATTCTGAAAATAGAAATATCTACTTTAAAATGAACTTTTTTATTTTTATCTCATGCAGACTTTGTCAAAGATATATTTGCTCTAAGAATCCATAAATAAATGTAGCTAATGGACCATATTTGAGTTTTGAATATTTACAGTTTATTTTAAATATATTAATGTACTCTCATATTATATCTATATCTATAAATATAAAAATAATTGTTTAAAGTGATTAAAATTTGAAGTAATTGAACTAAATTTATCAGCAAAAATGTTTAATCGTGAGTATTTTGTGCAATATAACCTATATGATCAAATAGCAATAAGATCATAGGATTGTTTTACTTTTAGAATAATTCAAGTGTAATTATCTTTATAAAACAAAACACTTATTATTAATCAGCAGAACTCCAGTTACTTTAAAATTACCATACATAATATATTTATTTTAAAAAAACCTACCTATTTAATTTTTTCTGTTTTAAATATTTTCTATGTATTTTTAATAAATAAAAAGTATAAATCAATATAACGAATTGTGAGTTTAAAAATATAATCACTATATAACAACGCAATGTAACGCCCCACATAACATTTATTTAAGTATATTAACCAAGGCAGTATCGATTGCTTCAAATATACACGTTATCGAAACATTATCCAGATTTTAAACATAACATTTTATGTAGATTTCGGAAGTGAACGTAGTTTTTGGGTAACCTCCAGAATAATAGAAATATTGACCAGTTTTGGGTGACGTTTTTTATCCATCATGTTATGTTAAAAGAGGTCTCGGGTAGAGAAATACCTGAGTTATTGACAGCGATTTAAACAAATATCATCTCAATTAGTTAATAATTTTATCCATGCCTGAGCAAATTACAGTAAAGGAAAATCTAACTTTAAAGTGCCTGCATTATGTAATACTAAATTATGTCGTAATTCATAAAACAAAATGAATAAGAAGCGGTAGCAACCATCAAAGTTTAAGAGCTCAATAACGTGGACATGATTTAGTAATTATCAGTTACGTAACTTCCTGATATCATTGTTTGTGCAATGAATGACTAGATCCAACATTGTATTTAATATATATTAACACGACTTCGATAGATTATAAATGTTACTTTATAATATAACATTAACATAATAGCAATGAATAATTAAAACACAATATCAAATATATTATGTAACACATTAAAATATGCAGTTTGCTGCAGTTTCCATGTCCCATTCTGATTTGAAATTCAAATATTACTTACAGAAAATACTGATTCCTAAAAGCTTTGTAGTAACTGCAAAGTTTTTCTAAAAGTTATATTTAAAAAATGTCTATTTAAGTTTACTTTCCAAATTTTAACTAATACAAATATTTGCTATAATTTCCCCAAACTCTTAAAAGTTCACTTATCTCCGATTTATTTTCACTAATAGTACCTACCTAAAACTTTTTAAAAAGATACATTAACGTGTTCTCATAGTTTTCTAAATGCCTAATTTACAAATAACAATATATGGAACAAGCAAAATTAATTCCAGACATTAAGTATATATGTCTTCAGTATATATAATGCTATATTAGCAGTCAAATATCTCGAATTAATTTTTCTTGTATTCTAGTATTTGTTACTTGGATGGATCATTTCACAAAACTTTCTGAGTTTGTGGTACATTTAGGAATCCATTTAGACTAGGTCTCTAATTCAGATGGTTAGCGTAGAGAGGATGGCTCGTTGAAGAACAGGATTTAAAAATTCTCGAGATTTATCAAGAATCTTTTTTTGCTGAAATCAATTGATTTTGGTCTGTGTTATATTATGATTAGAGACCGGGTCTTACTTCGTCTGGGAAGATAATTTCTTATTCTTATCACCGATGCACATTTGGTGTTTTGGGGAAGAATTAGCCAATCAGGTTTGTCTATCACTAAGCCTTAAGTTAATAATAATGAACGTTTTGAACGTTAATTGACAGTATTAAACTCAATTAAATACATACACATTTAGAATAGTATAAATTTATTAAATAACAAAGAAATGTTTTGTATTTCGGTCTGCTGTCTCATTGGGGAGAGAATATTTTTTATTTATATTAAGACATCCTACATCAATAAGGCTCTTGATCATATCTATTCACTTTATTATGTTAACCACTATTTCATATCACTGGAAAATTATTAGAAATAATCCTATAAACAGGAAATAGTTCAATTTAATTGCATGCAAAATTATATTAAAATCGTGCATTTAATAACAAAAACTATGTATAATATGTCTGGATAGTAAAATACTTAAACTATTTATTCAAATGTGTAGCACGTTCCAAATTTGCAACTAATTTATAATTTTAAGAGATATTTACTGTTGTTGTTACACTACGTGAGCAAAAGTATTGATTGCATTAAAGCAGTTTTCACTATCTACATACATTCATTAGAAAGATTAATAAAAATGTATTAAATAATATTACAGTAAAGTAGAATATTATATGTATTTATACACCTTTATTTATTCGTAAAACTTTAACTGACCACAATTTTAAGTAGGTATATCGTAGCATTGTGCAATACCTGTATGGCATATGAAGTCGCCACAGTTTTTATCGTGTGTATATTTTAATATTTCTACTAAACTTTTATTACTGTATACCTTTTCATGAAATCCGTCAATTAGACGAAATCGTTCCTATTACATGTTCATACACATGCAGTTTTCATAGAATATAATAATTTGAACAGTTCAAATACTTCTAAGAATTATTAACCAATATTTACACATATTTACAAGTTTGAAGCTATTCAAATCTCCATGTCTGACAATTATTTCGTAGATTTATTTACACATGTTATAGGTTGACAATAATCCAAACGTTTGTGAAATGTGTGCCGCCGTTTAAAGACTCTTTAAATGTAGCGAAGCAAACTAATTTATAGCTAAATCAACAATTCCATTTATGTTGGTACCATAAGATCTCTTCCTATTAATCCCAAGAAATATATTATGAGTCTCTGATCTGCAACAGCAATGCAGACACATCGACTGAACAGGAAGTACATTCCTAAATGCTATAGCTTGCATTTAAACTAAACATCATTTTAAATGTCGAGTAAACACAAACTATAGCAGACGCGGTTAAATATAAAAACCATGACAACGAGTCTAAATCTTAGACGTATACATTGACGAAATAGCATCTCACCAACTCGATTCCACTACCCATACAGAAACACACGAAACAAACCCAACGGAAAGCAATGGAGGCCACGGTTACTCCTCTTTGCAGTCGCCTTCTCATGGTCATCCTTGTGGCCCTGACAAGAGGCACCCAGGCGCGTTATTGCGGCAATGAAATCGCCATTTGCAAGGAGAAGGCAAACGAGGAGGCTCGCTTTGTCACCAGCTGTATGGCTTGTCGGTGTCGTCGGGGGGTAAGTCTCGGCATGATTGACAGCATGTACACCATCATCAATATTAATTTGATACGTTTACTCTGGTGTCAACATTTAATACTATGTAATTATGTAGTCCACTTTAAATCGGCCATTTTTGTATCTCTAATTTTTATAACATAAAATCAATACAATTAGTATTGTTGCAGGGGATAAATTAGTTCTCTCATTAAATCGATTGAATCATTCTCCAATAAATACGCTAAATTTATTTGCTTGAATTAATTTAAAATACGAACAAAAGCGCCTTTATTGTGCTTTGAAAAAATTGTAATTGTCCCCACTAAACATGGATTACATTAATTAATATATAAGATTGAAATCGTTTACTACAAAATAAATATATTTCATTAGAATTGGCGATAAAATAAGACGTGTAAATCGATCTAGGTATATCTTTAAAAATCCTGCACTACCCACCATTTCATTGGTAGAAATTAAGAAATTAGTGTTTGCCATTTTTTATTTCGCGAAATAGTGTATGTACTAAAAAGAATAAAAATCCTAGTTATTTTGGTTTCCTTGTCCGATTTTTTTTAGAAAGTATACATTAGAAACATTTCCAAATCAAACTTCCTATTTCATTTGTCATATTTACTTGGGTATTACCAAGATTTTGACAGTTTTAGCCTTTTGCCTTATGTTACTGAAACTTCATCTCGATATGTAGGTCCTATTTGGTTGAATGCAGAATTGTGGTAAGTCTTAAAAAAGTTTGGCACCAACCAGAATTAGAACTTTACTTTTCTTTCGATTAAAAATGTGAGTTATTTCTAAGAATAAAAAAGAATAAGAACAGAAACTTAATTCTACACACGGCTATTTAAAGTTAAACATTTACATTAATATCGTTGTAATGGATTAATGCTACATGCTACGAAAAGTTAAAAATCCGATAAAATATATGTTTAATGTATATCGGAATATTCTCAGCTGATCGCTCAAACAAATAAAACAAAATGATTGATATAAGCAGCTAAATCCAGAACATCTATGCAAAAGAATAGACCGAAAAATGGCTCGTATTATTGATTTTTTGGATTGTACAGCTAAATGAATTTGTTAGTCAATATCTATTCTTAAAACTTACCTCAGTTTATTCAGAAAGCCATCTTAAATGGAAATTTCATTACAAAATCAGGTGACTCGATTAACATTAAACATTTAAACATTTATAACAAATAATCGGCATTAATCAAGTTTTTTCGTATGCAACATAAAACAGACAACACAATATAAGGCGACAATTTGTGACTATAAAATGGCTTTCGATTGAACATAACATTTGTCCATTTACAAAAATAAACTTTTAAGAAACACAAAAATATTTCCATCAAAAAATTTATATTTTTAAACGTTTCATGTTGTTCTAAAAATATTTTTTATGACAGTCATACTATACATATATAAATATAAATTGACATGCAATTGTTTTGTTTTTCCTTATAGGGTTCCTTCTCTTGTGTTGATTCTGAAGACGTTTGTCGGGGCGACTCTGAATCATGCGAGGAGGAATTGACTCGAGTAGAGAAGGAAATACAGACTCAGCAAGTCAGGAAACGCCTACTGCTGCACAAAAGACACCCAGAGGACCACATCTGGAACGTGAAAAGACACCCAGAGAGTCGTGTCTGGAATTTGCAAAGACCCAAAAAACGGGCAGCGGCCAAGCGTCATGGCATCCATAACATCCAGAGGTTAACCAATAGCTATAATAATGGAAAGTGAAGCGAAGCAGGAGTCGTACTTTACTTGTTGTCCAGGGACGCGGTTAACACACTACAAACACGGAATGCATTTCAAAATTATAAGCAATGCATGTTAGCTGGATAATTGTTTTGAAAATATACTTGTCATACGTACAACAATTTAATTATTAGCTGTATTTGGTTTCTCAAGTATTATTTATAAGTTAACTATTATTTATATCTATCGATTTAAATATTACTCGGGTAAGAGATTTTTTCTTAAACCTTACTAAAATGTAATAATGTAATTTAAAATCTTATTGGATTATTTATAAGCTATGAATTGTATCGTGCGTGCATTAGATTATGTATATTTTACGTTATTAATTCATTCATTATCACAAAAGGAACAAATACAACTCGTGTTATCAAAAAAGTGTTTTAAAACTGTTCCGACTTGTTGCACTGCACTATAATATGACCTGTTGCACTTGTTCTGTTCTGAATTCCTCGGATATATCGGAATAATACGTCCATCTGTAAATATAGGTTTTGCCAGTCCAATTTGAGTGATTGATCGAGAAAATCTAAATAATGTCGACAAGTGTGAGTTTAAAATTCTAATTTGGGATTTCAAATTCGACATTGATTTTTTGAATTCGAGATTGGTTCTTTAAGTCCGCAAATGTACTGATAGTATGCTATCAAAATGACTTTGGGGAATTCCCATTTGTTTAATTTAATTCAAATTGGACATATAAGTAATTAGATTTAGCTAAATATAATTGCCACCTATATATAAATAACTACTGCCATAAATTCGACACTGGCTGCTAATTTTCGCAATTGTAAATTTGTAGACACTAGTTAAAATTCCTGTTCTGTTGATACCACTGATAGGCACATAGTAATAGCGATTGCTTTTTCAATTTTGGATTCGGTTTCGATTTAAACATGTGCTTTTCCGCAGTTCAGAATTTCTAAATTATCGAGAAAACGTTGGATGATGAAAGTAACAGAACTGAACCTACTTAATTGCAATAGATAATTAACTCTTATTCGTATTAATTTGGCATTTCAATGGAAAACTAAATATATTTAAACTTAGGTCCAATGACATGAAATGGAATTTAAAATTTAAAACAAATATCTATTTTATTTCATTTTACGCGCTACACACCACGTGTTGCAGCTTAAATAATTTATTAAGTTTGTACTCATTTCAGAGTGACGAAAAAACGGATATCTAACCTGGCAATAGTACAATTTATTGATTATTTGATTTAACATACCTAAATAATAGTATTCAATTAACGTAATTTCGCATACTCAAAAATACATACATAATAAGGATTTTCAAGCATCATATATTCGATCGATCCTTTTTTGGAATATTTAGAACAGCTCAAATTTAGACTAATTCTAAAAATATACTTTTTCTCATATTTAAATATATGTGACTGCTATTTTCTAACCTAAACACACGCTTAAATAGATGCTCCATTGAACTCATGACTCACCCCCCGTTTATCTTTGCTTAAAAGTTGCATACATAATGCATCATGTACATAGACGCTCCATGCATGCGATATTCACATGTAGGTGACATTTTGAAAGGTGATAGTTGACTGTAGCGATTCGTATAGATTTAGTCTTGCACCGTAAAACTGTATAGAGGTCAAATTGGTAATTGAAATATTCAACCTTTGTCGTTATATAATTGTCTTGATCTCTAAGCAAATTGAAAGGCAACAGGATGAAGTGGATTAATTATAGATCATTAGTCAGTGTCTTGATTGCCCCATCATGATTATGTAAGTGCAATGAAATGCACAAATTAATTTGTATTTAATTCTAATAAATAATCGTTTAATATAATACGACTATGTAGATCACTTAAAGATTTCAAATATAGTAAAACATGTTTTTTAAATACATTTTAACAAATCATACGATGACTACATTACGAAGTATTATTTTATTTCGCCTATTAAAGTTCTGTATAGCGCTGTAAAGTACATATATTTCAATCAATCAATACCCGTGCATTGATATTACTTTAATAAGTATGGCTACACTGAATAAGACGATGCCTCTATTAAGATATATCTACCGTTTGGTCGTAGTTTGTAAGTTTTTTTATTTTATTCTAAACTACAATTGTATATCCTTAAACTTTGAACAAATAAATTATGTAGATAATTATTTTGTTAAATGGCTCTTTTAGCCTCCATCTTTATGTTTTGAGTATTCGTATTATTAATAGAAACAACCAACTAGTATTTTTTTATAGCTTTTCAAGTTGCTATTAATCTTTCTTTATACAAATTATAGACCTACAAAAACTTTAATCTTATAAATTTGGTGGTTTAATTGAATACATTAAAACATGAAGTAATTAAATTCAGATATTTCACTGTAATTTATTCTGTATATTCAGCTCAATACTGTATTCAGCTCCTATACTATTCTGATACTCGAAAGCTTTTACTAAATAATATTTTAAAACTGACAGCAGTTAAACAGTTTATGTGATAAAAAGTTTTAGATCCACGGGCAAGAAATCCTATCTTACAGACAACTTACGTTACTCTATATATGTACCTATTAAACTTTATTTTCAAATATTTGTAACTGGGGAATGGATTTTTCTTATTGTTGTCTATATTTTTAAAATAGTACATAAAGTTCTTTTCGAGTTGCAAAAAAACAGAGTGAAATTTGATAGGAGTATTATTCAACATCCTCAATAATGCATCAAACACAAAACATGAATACCTTTGTTGAGAAATTGCAATTGAATTCGGAGATGTAGCAATATCGGGTCGTATATTATAACAAAGCGGATATATTTAGTATCAATTAGGAATCTAGATACAAAGAGGCAGTTAAAAATGTGGAATAGCGACTGATTACAAATAAACATGTTACATAAAGTGAGAGAATAACAGTGACAAATTAAAAAACAAATACAAAAACAATTACAACTGTATATTAAAAACTTCATAAGCATATAAAAAAAGTGAATTTGAATGAAAAGGCTGAAAGCACAAAAATGGACTAGGTGAATGCGATGAAATGATGGAAAGGAGAGTGATAACATGAAACAGTGTGGGGGAGGGGGTGACAGGTTCCTAGAGCATTTTACTGTGATTTACAGATAAACAAATGCTGCAATGACAGCTGCCATGATTTATTCCAAAATAAAATGCACCTTTTTTATCACAAATTAGTAAATTATACGGTTTATTATAAAATATCGATTTTATTGAAATCGATGAAATTTTGAATACAAAACAAGGTTTTTCTTATCAAAATTCGATCAATTTTGTCAATAAAACATTTACCTATCTTTTTATAAAAAGAATATATTAGAAAACAATAATAATCTTAAACTACATGCAACGTTTCAAAACTCTACTTTACTAGAACGCTAGTGAACGCTATTGAAGATAGGGTCAACATAAATATCTTCAAAATACCTACAAAACAGTTTTCACTTTTTTTAAGTTGAATTTCCAATGCATTTACAACATAACATTACATTCAACGACTCTAATAATTAAGAACGAAGCATTTTTGTAATACATATACACTTAACAGGTTGTTGCCATATATTTAATTTTATTTGAAAGAAAAAAAGGGAAATTTGAATACCTTTCAAAGCAATTAGAAAGAATTTAATGATTAATATAACTTTAAAAAATTGAAAAGTAAATTTTTATTCTGTTTTTGGAAGATGCCAAAGTTGAGCAAAATTTGACAAATTTGAAAATTGTTGAAAATAGATGAAAAATATTCATGTTTTTTATAAAATAGTAACAATTCACATTTTAGTATATATACATATATGGTTGAATATTTGTACTACAAATAAAAGCTTAAAATTGTTAATAAATAAACAAATAAGAGTGTTTAAAATAACAGGCAGCGTTGAGAATAAAGAACTAAAATGTTTAATCTCTGGCAGGATTATTAACTGCGTCTGTTAGCTCAGCATAGATAATGATCTTGTAAAGTAAAAGAAATCTAGATTTAATTCTAATTTGTAACTATATTATTACCACAGTAAGGATTAACAAAATCTGTGGAATATTTTTAGAAATATAAGAATCTCATTAGTTCGATAGCAAATGACTTGTGAGTATTCACGATCAATCTGGAACAATGAGTAGTGGCGAAAGAAAAGAATACCTCGAAGC
>JAYRBW010111458.1:0-18114 GCA_036023295.1 Invenusta paracnida
CAACTATCCTATATTACCTACTACATAGTTCGCTTAGCTTTACTAGCTAACGACCTATTGCCATAGGTCTAGATTTCTGTCATACATGTATATAATAAGCGCCAGTACTTTAAAATATTTACGAGAATTAGTTAACTAATTAAGTTGATAAATGGATACATAAAGTTATATTTTAATTATTCAATATAATATTTAAGACATCAAAATGATATTACGTAAGAGTATAGTTAACCATAAGAATATATTTATGTAGTATAGGTATATACTCGTATGTATATAGGTATAATCAGCTGTAAAGTATTTCATTCTTGGTATATGATATGTACTTTTTGATAAAGTTTACTAAGCAAATGTCTACATAGTATTATTATCAATCAACTAAGAATTGTTTACATTTTATAAGTTTATGTTGAGAATTATGAATGTATTGTGTACATATTACTTTTCAATAGAGAGGTCATTAATATTTCCAATATATATTATACTTGCATGTTAACAATGCAAAATAACTGCAAGTTAAATGCAGAATTAAATTAAAGAAGAATAAAAAAATAAAACTGTAGAATAATCTTCGTAAAAACATGTTCAATCGTGTTAAAATTAGCTAAATGTTATTTCGAAATCGATTTATTTTTTGTATGTTATAGTAAAGTTTATAAAACGTAACAATTCTTTCCATTTTATTGATATGTAAAGGATCCTTGTAAAATGAAGTGCTATATATGTTATTTACATGTTTTTTTCAGTGCTAAGGATATAATAATATTTATAACGTTATGATAATAACGTATAAACAACACAATATAAAAAAATACGTATAAAACAAGGTTTTTACCAGTATATGTATATAATAATACACTCTGTGGAGGATAGACGCTGATATTCGAAGTTGATATTGTACATATTGTGTAAATAGATATAATGCGTGTATAAAGTGGACAGTTCATATATGGATATAAAACACAGTGTGAAATGTACCGAACGATTTTATTTCAAAATAGACAAATATGTATATAGTTGTATAATTTTCAGTTATTTTGCAATAGTCATGTTTTTCGGTTATTCTGGTATGTACAGTATGTTCCATAAGTTCCTACGACATAGAGAAAAATATATGTTTTTAAATTAATATATTAACAACTATCTATGGCGTTGATAATTTATTTGATATTCAAATTATGATATCCATACTATTATTGGACATAGAGAAAACAGCTATCTAGGGTGTTATATGCACATAGATTTAATTTTTTAATTTATTGATTACATTTTGACTTTAATTTACTTTCTACTGAAAAATGCCAGACAGCAGCGAGTATACTATTCAATTGAATATCGAATTTTAGCAGACTCCTGTTTTCAGATAGCGATAATAGCATTGCTGTCATCAGAAGTTTAAAAAGCAAATTAATAGAACAATTTGATGCTAATCTTCCAGATACAAGAGGGATCAAAATATGGCATGTCTAGTTATTTGAAACCGGAAGCATCCATGATTTACCACGAAGTGGACACCCAAATGGGCGAGGTGACGAACATGGGAATGTTACTCAATCGTTGGAAGATAATCTACGTATGTCAGTAAGGAGGAGATCTGATGAACTAGATTTACCACAAACGATTACAAGGGATCTGGGATACAGAAGTTGGAAGCCAACAAAAGTACAATTCCTCAATGACACATACCACGAGAATCGTGTCTTATGCTGACAAAATATTGGCAAAATACAATAACAACATTAGAAGAGATAAACTCTTTTTCACGGATGAATGTGCAGTATATTGGTCGTGGTAGTATGCGGCTTTCGTTTTGGTCTAAACAAAGTTTCATTTCTGAGAACAAGTGAAACAGCGACCCCAAAAAGTTTTGATGTAGGTAGCAATGTCGGCTAAGCATTGTTTTTCTTTAACGGCACGGTCTCTGTGGAAAGCTACATTACAATGCTTCGTGAAGAATTCATCCCTGCACTAGAAGCTAAAGGTATTGTCATGGCATCTCATGTACAACAGGATGAGGCTCCTGCTCATACGGCAATGAAAACAAGAGAATTCATTACAGAAAATGTCCAAGACCGATGGTCAGCAAATTTGGACCGACACCATGGCCAACGCGAAGTCCAGACTTGACATCCTACGAAAACGCACTTTGGAGGATCTTGAAACCGGAAATAGTTGCTCAGAAAGCGAGAAATATAGCTCATCTGAAAGAAATCACTATAAGGGAATTTGCCAGGTTCCCTACAAATATTTAGGAATCCATCAACAAGCGTACCTTCAGACGACTGCACTTGTGTATTGACAAGTGTGTGCTGTAGGTCGATCCCTATGACAATTAATTTGTGTATCCTACTATATGTACATACCGTTTAAACATTATTGTTTGTACACTATGATTGCATAGTTTCATTTTTATAAGTATACTTCTGATTATTGTCAAATTATTAATTTCATAAAAACAATTTTTCTCTGTGTCGTAGGAACTTTGGGAACATACCGTAGGTACTAATATATAAACTACTGTCCCATTTCGAACTTTTTAGTCGATTTACAAATTTCTATCCTTTTTCTAAACTAAAATTTCCTTTAATTTCTTTTAATTATCTAATTTTTATTTTTATGTCTTCTTTTTTTTGCTTTCATTTCTTTTTATTTCTAATTCTTAAAAATATTTAGCTTCATTCATTCATTTATTCATTCTTTCTTTCATTCATTTCTTATTTGCTTTTCGTCACTTTAATTTAATTGTTTACTTGATATATTCTCCTATTTATTTCTCCTGTTATTTTGCTTTCTTTTGTATTCTATAACGAACATATAATTTACCATCCTCCATTTCTCCAACTATAAACTCACACTTTACGTCTTCTGATATGATCTCTTTCCCGCTCGTAAATCTCCTTCAGTTCCGGCGAGTCCTCGGCGTCGGAAACACCTCTATGGTCGGAAGAAGAGCTTCTCCGTGGAACAGGAGGGCCAGTTGACTCGACGAGTGGAGTTCGATGAAGAAAGCCTTATTCGAAAGAACGAGAGGCGAGGCGTATCTCCCTGGGGATCACCGCAACGAGGAGGAACGCCAACTTTCAAATCAACAGGTTCCATTCGAGGTGAGTATCTTTTCTTTGTAATTGTTCGTTGATTCGTAATGCTAAAATAAACAGTGTTCAAAATTGTTAATTATTATTGTAAAAATTAACTGTGTATATTACCTTTCACTTGTTTGATCAACAAACCACATACTGTGAAACCATGCATACACCGCAAAAATTTCTATAGAAATGATCACATATATTATAAGAAAACGTCTACTTAAATATACGAGCCATACAATTACTTATAGTTCATTTTATAAATGAAAAACTTACTAGTTTCATTCTTCAGTGCAGAAAGCTACGTACTTATTTTCTTTTGTCATTAATTTTAAAATTATATAGTAAATTAAAGCATATAATACATATATTAGAAATATGTAATAATTTCTATATATGAATTATATTTGCACTAATTTATGTATTATATAGAATAGTTCCTCAGACTTCAAATCAAATCAAATAAATATACAAAATATAAAATGTTATAAAAAATTCCTCAAAATCCTGACCATTCTGTTAAACTTCTTATAGATATTTTTATAATTCTCAGTATTTACACAATAATTTTACGGGGGTCATCGGCGACATTTTAAAATACGAAGACAAATTGGTTTGAGGTATTCCTCCAAACTACATAATTGTAAAATGTTAAAGTAAAAAAGTTCGATTCACTATAAAAATATTGATTATATTTTATTCATTTAACAGAAGCAAGATATGTGAAATTTCTTTAAAGCTTGTACAATGATATCGATAGAGGCTATTATTTAAACGTTTTGAAGTTATATTTGACTTTTATTTGAAAATGTTAATGTAATCTTTGCTTTTAAAAGCTGTATGTCTTATGTGGCTATTAATGTTTTGAAAATTTTTGTTATCTATCATTTCTTCGAATTCTATCCAAATAAAGAGATTATTCATGCTGAAGAGGTTTAAAATATTTCCTTTAAATTACAATTGTGATTAATGTAGCGAATGATTTTTATATTCTATACGTGTCATCTTTCACTTATCTGCTGAACTGTAAAAAATGAAGCGAGCTACGTCCAGTATAATACCTACTAGAGAAGTAACATTAATTAGACGAATCGTGATTAGCGTATAGTGTTCATCTACAGCATATTAATTTTACATATATACATACATATTGAGATTAATATAAGCTATACATATTTTAAAATAAATACTAATTTGAAAAATGAACCATTATAACTTTACTTTAGTAAGCTTGTCAATTTTTATATAGAAATAAATACAGATAAACGTTCTACTGATATTAACAGGGTATTACTTATGAGAAAAATGTTTAATTAAATATATAACTCCGTCCATAAATAACGCCGCACCTTTCATACAAAATTATAATTTAATTTTACATAGAAATATTTTATCTTTATTTTACCTATGTTAGGCGCTTTCCTATATTCTAAGCATATTACCTAAATACCTTAATAATAATGAAAGGAAGTATTTATATAATCATACATATCCGTCAATATATAGAAATATAAGATATAAAATGCTTAAAAATTAATTTCAAATGAAAATTTCCAGGTGCATCTATGGACAGGATTGTATATATAACGTAGGTACTATTTTAGCTGTGCAATGCTATGATTATTGAAAAATTGTTCTATCGACATAAAACTCAATAATTTAATTTTCCTAGCGAAAACTATAAGAACACACAGAGCATGGGACATTTTAATGTTACTTTTAATGTTTTTTTAAGACACAAACAGAGGCTTTGTTCATATTTTGCCCCTGGGTATGCAATGCGTACATATGTCAGTTAAATACGAATGCTATAGCTTACAAACTTGAAAGTTGCCTTTACATACCCCGACACACCCTTTTCCTTCCTTTTTCGTTCAAAGTGGACGAACTTACAAAAGGAGAAAAGAAGGAGAGCCGACGTCAGTCCAACTGGCGAATGAAGAGCTTTAGTCTGGACACACCCGACTCATCGAAGAGAAACCAGGGAGAGACATCTGGTACCCAGAAGAAGAAATCCGTGTCACCCCTCCCCTCCTGTTTTACAGGTAAATAGAAATGCAAATTAACGGTATGTACTTCCCCCTCATTCGATGCATGGGTTATAGGTTAGCTATGGCTGTAACGCTAGTAATTGTAAATTGGTTTTTGCATGGGCGGTCGGAGATGATCTTAGAATGAGATTAGCAGACATCAGATCTTAGTATCATGGCCATGGGAAACACGGGGTATTTTGGAACTTTATTTAGGTAGAAGTTGATCAGTTGTGCTGTTAAATTATATAAGTTGCGTTAAACTAAATACGCAGTTATCTTACACTATGGGTGCGTGATTAAACCTTTTCATGTTTAGGATATATCAGGTCTAACTTCAGTTAAAATCTAGTACTAATGAATATATTATACATATAGTAGTGTACAGTAAGATTTAGTTGTTTTTTAGAATATAACAGATTTTTAAAGCTTTTATAATAACAAAGTGCAGATTACAAGAGAGGGGGGGGGAAACTTTGCTCTATCTCCTTAAATTTCTGAAATGTGTGATTTTGACAGATACAATAATTAATAATTAAACCTTCAGTTCATATTACACACTAGAGAATTCTATTTTTTAATAACAGTCCAACTAGTTTTATGACATAGGCTTATATGGATATTCATTTTTAAATTGACATAATTGACTATCACACATCAAAGGGAATCTGTGTAATTGTTATCTTAATAAAAGATTAAGAAATCCCCCCCCTTTAACTTACACAAATTCTATCTGTCTATGAACAGTGATGTAATTTTGTTTAATACATTTAAATAAATATTAAATAAATTAGTATCTATAATGCAATTGAGCAGTCAGATCGATATAGGCTAGAATGAATACCTTATAAATTGGTAAAACGGTTTTTAAAGTAATCAGTTTCATTTATTAACAATAATATCAAATGTGTTTTGTTATCTAATTATGCTTTTGGGCATATATATATTCATAAATGTAAAATAATATAAAGGTATATTATTTCCACCAAAAATAAATGTTAGTTTTACTTTAAAAAAATAGATTATTAAAAGATTGAGAATTTACTATTCTTAGATGATTCGTTTGCAGATGATCTACGTGAATTCTGCATAAGTAGCTCATCAATTATTTGTGTTAACATTTTCAGTACTATTAAGTTAAGCACTACAGATTTATTCAAATATTTACACTTCAAATATTTGCTTAAATAATGTTTAAAATTATTTAAAAAAATAAGGACTGATACAAGGACTACTATAATAAAGTAGCCCTTGGACTGATATTAGAAATAATTAATTGATATTTATACTGTTGAATGCTACTTTTAGCAGTATGAAAATATCTATGGTAATATTATTTATATTTAGAAGTATCTAGTTCCTAGTTATTTAAAAATCAAAAAAGGTTATATTTAATGCTTATTACTACTCTGTGGTTCTTAATTCTTTATTAAAAAATATCTAAATATTCATTGTCATTTACTATAACATCAAATAAATACATTAATAATAATAATTCAAATTTACAAGCGAAGCGTTGTCTTACACCCCCACCCCTCTTTCCTTCTTTAGTGCCTCAAAGTCCACCCTCGCCCTCGGAATCCGAGCGCAAACAGCGGATCGACCGTCGAACGGGATCCCTGGAGGGAGCAGCCATCCACAGAATTCATCAGCTTTCAGCCCTTCCCACCGCCACAACTATTGGCACCGCCTCTACCTCCGCTCCATCTGTCACTGGCGTGAGTGGAGGTGGTGGAACTGGGACAGGGGTAGATCCCCCGCAGACTTCAGTACAACGATTAGTGAGTGGAGCGCTAATACTTCATAGCTTGAGAAATATGAAAGTAAACAATATTGAAGCTTACTAACATTGTTGATTGCAATAGACATGTTGGTGAAGACCCAACATTTCATTATTAGACATTTTTATTTCATAATATATAACTACTTCCACAAAATTTGTGATGAATTTCGCAATTCTTATCTCTCGTTATCATGAATGATTTTTATTTTATTTTTACACGTTATTTGACTTTTCTGTGACCATATTTATAAAGTCAAAATTTCATTTCATATCAATTATTAAATTCTAGAGATTTTCTAAATATTCGTCTATAAATTTGTTTTATCTGTAAAAACTATATATAAATATGTGAATAAAAATTATGGTATATATATATATAGTATATATTATGCTGAGGTGTATATAATTTGTATATAAATAATTTATATATATGCATATTGTATAGCTGTGTTAGAAACATTTAAGCATTTTCATACACTCATATGTGGTTTCGGTATACCAATAAGTAACTATTAATAATTATATTTTATTTTTACAATGATTACAATGATTGGCAATCCCAAATTATCTTATATCAATATGCTTTTAAGCACTAAATATCTAATTATTCAAAACATATTCACTAAATCGAATTATGATGGAGAATACATACTAAAAGAAATATTTTAATAATTTATAATCGCATATAATAATCTATAATGATATAATATGTATATAATAGCAAACAAACTTTGAAATATATTTATAGATTATAATATGTTTATATATACGTTAACATTAATTATATAAATATATATACGTGCCATTCTATATCGTTTTACCCTCATGATTTATCTTTTTAAATAATTGTATAAACAGAAACTTTATTTACTGGTATTTTGTGTTGCCAGAGAAAGAATAATTCAGTAATCAACAAATATACAAATTGCACAAATTATACATTTTGATTTGCTTTATCTAATCAAGATTAGCTAAATATCTTAAAATTGGTTACAGTAACCGATAAATGGCATGTATCTCAATTTTGAACGGGATGTATGAGTATAATTATATTCTTTTGATAAAAATTCATAATTCATTTCCTTGCAGCGTCACGAATATCGTCTCTCAGGAAATCTGTACATAGTTCTATATGATTTTATAGCAAGACACCGGGATGAAATTGATTTAAAGTAAGTCGGTTATCATTCTTGATTATTATTTATACTTATAGAGGTTTGGAACTATTTACAATATTAGACATATAATAGATACAAATTATATCATATATTATCTGTACGCATTAAAAAGTTTTAAATAAGATTAAATTCTTGTTTCTCTTTTATTATATCTTCATTTTACTTTCTTCATTCTTCTTCATTCTTGATCTTCTTCATTTATTCTAGAGCGGGATGGAAGGTAAGCGCCATAGAGACAACAGACCCCGACTGGTGGACGGGTAAATGCAACGGTCGGGTGGGCTTCTTTCCATCTGCCTATGTACAGCGTATTCGGCCCGGCGACCAAGCCTGGCGAGTTGCTCACCAGGTTCAACTCACTGATGAGAAAGGGGGTCGCATCAAGTTCTTCCGTGGACAGGTATTGTCATGAGTCTCTTGTTATAGCCTCGAACTGATGAACTCGAACAGTCATAAGAGCTGTTAGACTATTTTTTATTATTGTGCATTATTTTTTCACATTTCTTACTATAAAACTATGTGCTAATGTTATTTAAAGAAAAGACAACACCCTTGTCTCTATGATAATAGCATTTCTCTTGTATCATGTTAAATGTCTCGCGTCTGTATCGCTTGTATATACTTAACTGTTGGACACATTTTAAGTTGTAACTGCTTTGTGGACAGCAAGTTCTAATAATTTAGTTCTTTTTTAATTTCTTAAAAATTCACTTATGGTTGATTAAAATAAAAGATTTTAATCATTTATCTACATTTACTGTCAAATATGTAGTTTGTTTAAATGTATAGTATAACTTGATCGCTATAAATGATACTATATAAAGCGTCAGTGATATTTCTAAGTAGTATATTTTAAACGTATATAATAAATCTTATTTGGCATCTTTGATAACATAATGAAAATAAACATAGCATTTGAAATTTAAAAATACTTACTTTTACTTCCTAGTTCTACATATTATGTGAAACGAGAATTTAGCAAATAATGTTTTCGCTTTCACAGAATCCTCAAAGTAAAAAATTAAAATAACTTATTCATATATAATCTGCGTGTATTAAATTTATATACATGCCTCTCCAATAAATTTAATTAACATTTTTTCATAATTTAGATACACTACATAACATTCATTTTCTTTCAGTTATAGTAATGTATACAAAAATTACATTATTGTCATATATTACTATTAGTGGTATATCATATTTCTAAGGAAAATCACAAATTTTTAAAATGGAGTTTTTATAATTTTTTTAAATCTGAATGTTATTATGCTTGTTGATTAAAAAATAACATTTATAATAAAATAACTAAACAGTAGAGAATCCTAGGAAACTGATTTTAACTTAAACATTTACACGAATTGATTTTACTTACATTTTCAAAATTTAATTAAATCTTACACGCATATATATATATATATATATTGATCTAAAATTCACTCTCACTTATTTTTTCTATTATCTCTAGATTGTTGTGCAAGTTGGACCAGAAGACAATAAAATGATCCCCATTCGGAATCGAGATGGCTCGCAACTAATGTGTCCTGAACATTCCCTCACAAGGGTGGAAGCATGACACGGAAACTGCACATGTGGTGAACATAATTACTGAGAAGTCAAGTATACAAAGGATACACACAGTACACATTTTAGTACTGCAATACCAACATCTACCTGTACAATATAGTTATATATATGATATATTAAGTATATTTTGCTGTTAATACGGCTCAGACTTACGACAGAGAAAAGCATTTTTTATTAGGCATCCATTCCAATGTGTGTATATTATTGGTTGTAGATATACGCAACACCAAATTACATTCTTCCAATCTGTACATTGACAAATTAGCATCTACTCAAATTAGCGCTCAATGCATATCACACATACTATGTATTATGTTGATCGAGAATATTCACTAACATTTACTAATAACATTCTTATATAAAGTTTGTATATATATATTATTATATATAGTTTATTTATTTAATGCGCCTGTATTATTATGAATTATCTACTTTCGTGTACTTGCTAAGTTAGTATAATGGAATAATTCCATAACTCCGTATAATAATATTGTTATATAATGAAAATATCATTAATAACGAAATTTAGCATAACATGAATAAAGAGCTAAGTACATAAGAGTGTGATCATTTCATTGTCTGCTATAGATGCAATACACTTTACTACATATTAACAACCTGTGATATTACTTTCCAAATAGTTCATTAAAGATTAATTTTACTTGTATATACCTGTTTTTACAAATTGTTCGGAAAGAAAAACCGTTATGTATTAAAATCAAATATTGTGTATTTTTACTGGATTAAAATATTTAATAGATTTAGTTACTTATCAACCGCAGATATATCAGTTTTATGGAACAGCTATTATATATAAGTATTCTATTTTATATATAAATATAAATATTATAAGCATATTGTAAACGTACTAGAAATATAATATATAAATTTAGATAAGTACTTAGGCTTAATTAAAATCCACTATTTTAAACGTTGAACAGTTCTTCAAATAATATTATTTTACCAAGAAAACGTTGCATTTTTCTTTTAACAAAGTTGCGGGAAATTAAGTTGTTTTAAAGACTGGTTATTAAGTATTTTTATGCACTGCCTACTATAGTATATGCCTAAACTTTCCACTTTAATTGGATAAAGAAACAAATAAAGATTATTAATCAAATAATAAGCTAAATAAATTTTTAGAAAATACCTCAAAAGTGTATATATACATATTATTAAAAAACATTTGATCGTAATCTGATATTATTCGCATTTAAAACATTATTAATATGATTTAATACAACATGTGTGATGATTTCAAGCATAATCTATCCCATTTACATTGACATTTATTTTCTGTATATCATCTATCACAAAGCAAGTGAATCATTTAAATTACATGCAGAGTGTGTAATAAATCTACAAATATAGATGTAATTATTCACTATACAAATCATTGCATGTCATAACATACTATCCATATTTCACATACATATGAATATTTGACAAATATGTATTTATTATAATGTTTAGATTACATTGTGTTTCAATTTTTGAAGAGGTATACACTTTCTAATAAAATAAAGAATAATTATTGCAAAATACATGTTGTATTCATGGGAATTGGAGTATTTTAAATAACTTCATAAATTTCAAGAAATATTTTTAATCAAAACGACTAATAAAGTCAGTAAAATAGACGATGTACATATATAGGTATAGCATTTAAATTAGTACTGCTGTAATATAAATTCTTTCAATAAAAAAGGAAAATAAATATTTCAGAGAAACCTTTTATGAAAGTTGGAATGTATAGAGAATCTCAAGCCACTGATCGTCTAGCACAGAGTTGTTCAATTGGAGCAATATCGAACCCTGGGGGCGTTATGAAATTTCTGAGAGGCACCTCGTATTGTCTACGGGGGGGCGGTAATAATTGTTAGACGTTGGGGGTATTTTCTTCATAAAGGTTGAGAAACTCTAGTCTCGCGGGGTAATATTACATATATCAATTTGACTAATGACCTTTACAATTTTTTTATAAGATATAGAAATATAGAGATCCATCTTCCCAGCCGCAATAAATTGCGTCTCTATACTATGAGAGCAAGTCATATGTCTTCATATGACGGCAGCCATAGTGTAGTGGCATGGATATCTATATAGTAGATCTACTATATAGATATCCATGGTAGTGGTTAGAGCGGGGGCTCCGACTCTCGACCCGTAGGTCGTGGGTTCAAATCCCGTTCTGGTCACAATAAATATCATTGGCGAAGTGGGTGTACTTCACAATTGCTTGTTTCCCGTGATCCGACTTTGATTCATTATTAATGCAGATATTGTCGTTATTTCAAAATTTATTTATTTTATTTATTTCAGAAATAATTATTAAAATAAATATTTCGATGTGAAAATAGGAGTAAAGTTACTGCATATTCAATTGACAATTTTTGAATTAATACAACAAATATTCTTGCCTATTTTGTCGTTTTGATTTTTCTCATGTGATGATTAAATTCCAAAGGAATTATATATTTTCTAAATAGTATGAGTTATATGCACTTTTTTAGATTTTAGTTTAAACGCTTGAATTTGGAAATTAAACATTTTAATCAACACATATCTTTCCGTGTCAAGATTGTTCACTTTGCTTCGAAATGGTTACATTTTGATTTAATCTTATATGATTTTCTGTCTAACTTGTAGTTAGTTTTATTTTCACTTAAATAAATCTGCGCTTTTATTTCATTGCCTATTGATAGGTAAGACTGTTGTACTGCATTTATTGATACAATCCCAGTAATTAATCTAAAATGATCAATTTTATGTATGTAGAAAATTTATTTTCCGTAAAACGTCAATATCAATCAACTTGGCTTACGAAAAAAAATAATAATAATAAGAATAATAATGAGAAGAAGAAACAATTTTTCATCGAAATTGACCCATTTTAAAAAAGTATTTAGTAACCCTTTTAAAAGTTCATATCAGGTGTATTTTGTTCCTAAGCGCTTGGTGATTACGCTAATACCAAGCAGAAGCTTTTTTATGCATTCTACCCCGATTTATTAGCGGTCGAATTTAGGCCTATTCTCCTTACATTAATGACTAGAGCTGTAAGTTAGCATCTTTCAAGCTAATTGCTGACGCTCTTATTCTTGACTTTACGATGTTACCGCATCGTCTAACATCTTCAAAGTATATAATTATTTGCATAGAGTAATTAATTACTCTATGATTATTTGTTATCACCATCTTAATCCTTCAGATTGCTACACCATATTTTGTTTAGAAAGCCAATTTATGTTTATAAAGTAAAATAAATTTCTTTTATGTCAACATATATATAGTACATGAATATATTAGAGTAGTGATTATATTAAAAATAAGTTATTAATCCTATATTTGCAAACTAATTACTAATAAATAAATATATTTAACTAATTTTATTAATAAATAATTTTTAAACTGAAATTTTCTCGGTGATTTTATCATAAAAATAAAATATCTAACTCTATCTAACTGTTAAAAATAATCTTTGATAAAATATCAATATTCAATCAATAAGATTTAATATATTTTGAAAAGAAAAAATAAGTGCCTTTTTAGAGAAATTAAAAAAAAATAAACCCTTAAAAAATACATCGATTTATTTTAAACTTTCCAATTGCTTCACGTTTTCTATACTCATTTGATGACTAGACTAATTAATGCAGTGCAGTCTGTGATTTGATAACCGTAAGAAGCAGAACTAGTTTTTTTTAGAATTTATGGCAAGAGCTGATTGCATCTTGCTCAAGTAGGTAATAACTTAATCTTTCTAACTGTCTTCAAAGTAGAACTTATAGATATATTTAGTTGTAGGATAAGTAAATTTAAACGATTATGTTGGAAGAATCTATGTACTCTGATGCATATAGTATAATTACTCTATGCTCTGGTGATTAAGTTTGTAATGTATTAAAAGAAAATCCTATTTAATCGTATTATATTTCATTCATTTAAATAACAAAGCGTAAAAATGAAAAAATTGTAGGTTTTCTAGGTTTTCGCATCGTCTTTTAAAAGAGAGTTCTGACAAATTATCAAAAGTATACAGCATTGATTGTCTACAACCGTGTAATAGGATGAACTCGGACATTAAATAAAATCGTATTTTATAAGATAGATTATCTTTGTAAATTCAATATTAATTTGGTTTCGGATAGTGCAAGAGTATAGTGTTTCCAATATAAAAGCTACCACAAATTGGATTGCAAAAGAAAAATAAACTGTATCTTATTAGAAATCGGGATTATAAAATTGCAATTGTTGTGCAAATGTGATTACGAAATGATCAAAATTAGGTTTAAATTTTAAAATACTTATTGTAGCAGATTTGTGTTTGTCAAAAAGGGGGGGGGTAAAATAGCATTCTCTAAAACTAGATGGCAAATAGATTTAAAGAAAGTTAATTTTGAGAAACACAAATGCGAAATTTGATAAATATTTAAAACAACCATTATAAATAAGACAATAAATATAAAACTTTATTTAGAGAACGTTTTATATATACTATTGTTAAGCCTACGATCGAAATACTCGAACTGACTGGGAGAATTATATTGTTGAATACATTTTTGGAACTATGATGCCTTTTGGAATCATGAGCTACATTAACATAATATGTTATAACTTATTTTTGTTCCAAATTAAGTCTCGACTTATACGTATGTTTTTTATATTAAAATTTAAGAATATTAGTTAAGATTAAATTAAGGTTACTAAGTTGTTCTAAGTTATGCTAAGTTATGCTAAGTTCTAAAACCAAAATATCGAGACAAACGATAAAATATCAACCGATTATTCCATTTAAAAATATATGTCTACAGAATTTTATTTTTGAGAAATATGAAAATATTAATTTTAATTTTACTATTTCACCAGATATTAAATTAAATACTTAAGATCACAAACATTTTTTTTACATTTTAGCTTTATTGTGGTCTTTGTTTTACGTGACATACTGATTTGTAATAAACTATCTTACAAATTAAGATCATAATCAATTAAGTGAGGTATACTTAAGTTTGCTACGAAACGAAAAAAAATTAAATAATAGAACATTATTTTAAATCTGAAATGATACATAAATGTAGCATTATTTGTATTAAGATGCCTTTAAAATAAATAATATTTTACTTTTTTTTTACAAAACTACAATGTTGCTGTACGATAAACATCGGGATGGTATATTTGTTACTGCTAATCAAAAATCATTAAATAATATTGTATCTATAAATGTTAATATTTTATTAGTTATATTCATTAAAACGTTTGTATTGTCAGAATTAGTAAGAATATATCTAATATTAATAAAAAGAATTTTGCACCATATATACCATAAAAATAATTATGCTGTATTAAACTTAAATTTTTCTTTAAAAAAATATGATTTAATTGTACTAGTTAGAAGACTCCAATAAAGCCCATTATGTTCAATATTTTATAATTTCCATGCAATAATCATAAATAGATAATGCACAGCATTTTGACCATTAAAATTAAGATTTTATACTGTAAATCATTCAATGTTTTAAAAACAAATAACATATAATTAGTGTAGAAAGGTATCCCTTACAGTAAATATACAATATGATATTACTTACGATGAATTATTACCAAATTAATATAATTTTAATCCGTTTAAACTATGATAAGTAGTTCCAAGAATAAACGACATTAATCAAAATACTTTGAATTTTGAAACTTTGTATAGCCATAATTTTTTTTCAATAGATTTAAACATGCTATCGAATAATACGGCTGATTAATTAAGAAATCTTTACATTATATTTACATTAAATCTTAATAAAACTTATTTATTTTCTAATGGAAGGACCTCGCATAAAAGTTAAAACCGAGTGTGTTGACGATGGATT
Source organism: Invenusta paracnida (assembly GCA_036023295.1). Taxonomy (NCBI): domain Eukaryota; kingdom Metazoa; phylum Platyhelminthes; order Proseriata; family Coelogynoporidae; genus Invenusta; species Invenusta paracnida. Next base: position 15,529 of record JAYRBW010111458.1, read on the forward strand.
TACAATAGTAAATGTTCATCAACCTTTTGTACAACCCATAAAAGATATTTCTTTAAAATCACACACAAAACGAACTTATGTACAGTACAATAGCAAGGAAACAAAGCCGTCTATTTCTTCATCAGAACTTCTAAAAGAATCACAAAAAGTAACACTCTCTAAACCTTTCAAGTGTAGTCAGTGTGAGAAAACATATGCACATCTCAAAAGTCTAATAACTCATAAAAGAACACACTCGGGAGAAAAGCCATTTGAATGCAGTGAGTGCTGTAAATGCTTTTACGACAGACCGTCATTAAGGCGACATGCCCGTACACATACAAGGGAAAGACCTTTTCCATGTAGTAAGTGTGAAAAACGTTTTCTGTCAGCATTTAGTGTCAGGCAACATTTACGCATTGTTCATAGTGCGCACAAACCATTTGCTTGCCATTTATGTGATAAGAAATTTTCAACAGCATCCAATCTTCGGGATCATCTGAGACTACATTCAGGAATTAAACCTTTTAGGTGTGTTTTTTGTGGTAAACGCTTCGCCAAGTCATGCAATTTGCGTGCACATGAAAGAATTCATACAGGTGAAAAGCCATATTCATGCAATTATTGTAACAAGTCTTTTGCACAGTCTTCACAAATGAAACGACACGAATTGATTCACACCTGCAAAATTATCTTATAAATTTATGCCTACTTTAACTTCAGTAATTAATGTGATACCTTGTAATGAATGTTATTTGAATTACTTATTTCATATTGTAGTTTTCTAAAAATATAATTATTCTATTTTGACGACGGTGATATAAACCGCATGTTTAGGCTATATATTGTAAATTAACTTGATCTATTTTTTATATATTTGAAATTGTAAATTGTTTTTATCAAAATACCAACAAAAACTAGTTACATGTAAATTATAGTTATTTATTTGCAGAATACTCTTTTATGTACATGGCTGTGCTGGGTTATTCGTTAACTAGTAAAATACTACCTAACTAGTAAAAAATGAAAAATGTTATTAATAAATATATCATTGCAAATCCTAAGCATTATGCATTAAAAATAGTAACATAATATACATAAATTGAATTTTATGAAAAAGTATTTTAAAATTCCACGGCTTTATTTTAAAATTTTCATCAATGATTTAGCATTACTACTACTATTTAAATATTTAATGTTGTACCAATTATATTTATAGAAATATTAGAATAGAAATCAAAATTTGTAGCTCTTAGAAAAGCAAAATTTAAAATGAGTTATACAAATAATTAATATAATATTTATGATATACTTACCAGATTTGTATTTTCAGATAAACTGTAAATAGTTTTTTTAATGTATTTAATTTTAAATAGTTATTGCGCGATTAAACTAAAATGTTTGTTCTATACATTAATTTCTTAATAGTACACATTTTCTTGGCTCTTGAAATATTGGGTAAATATATGATAAGCAACTTTACAACATATTTTTAAGTGGTGCCAACAAAAAATATTAATATTAAATAAATAAAATGCAAATAAATTTGCATTTTATTTATTTCAAATTTTTGTTAATGTATAATTATGCGTAATTTAGTCCCTTTAATAACAGGAAATACATTTTTCAAAACATTTTTTCAAATGTACAATTAGTAAAGTTTTAATTTGACAAAAAAATAATATATTTTTTAAAGAATCAAGCGCTTGAAATATATTTATTTAAATCTTAATTTTAGGAAAAAGAAATGAACTAAATTAAATATGGATTATTAAAGATGTTTCAATGGTTCAAATTGATTTGAAAAAGTATAAAATTAAAGTAAAATAAAATTTTTATTTTTATTAATTATAATATTAAGATTTTAAACAAATAGATTTAACCAGAAAAATTGTAATCGTTTATAAAAATGAATCCTGAATTTTTCAAAAAAATATATTTAACACATGCTTATATAGAAAAAGGTTGCGACAAATTAGATTTTGTCAATTTTTTTTATGTGACGTATGAAATATTTTATAATAAGTAATCATATAAACTAATATAATAATAATAATGTTGATGATGTCATACGTTCTATTAAATTTTATCTTAAATATTTATATCATAATTAAGATATGCCAAAGTTTAATTTGGTTTATATTATTTAAATATGCAATATAATCGACATAAATCGATTTTCAATTGATTTTTCAAATAGAATCGATATTCTTTAATTTAAGAGGGCAAATGGAATACATTCAACATCAATAAAAATGTCAATATTTGTTGATAAATTCTTAGGAGTCAGCCAAAACTATAGAAATATAAATTAAATTGATTTATATTTCTAAGGCCAAACCGAGTATTGGGAAAGCTGCTATTACTTGTTATCAAAACCACTGAGTTACTAAACATAAAGTATATGTTCGAAACCATAGATATACATATTATGTACAGTATGTTCCAAAAGTTCCTACGACATAGAGAAAAATTGTTCTTATGAAATTAATATATTAACAATAATAAGAAGAGGGTAATCTTGAAGATTCCCGCGTTAAACTATTATTCGCGCTTTTTATTTTAATAAACCGCGATTTAATAAAATATTCATTATTTTAATTGTTT
>JAYRBW010111469.1:0-40676 GCA_036023295.1 Invenusta paracnida
ATGCTTTTGATCAATCCTCTAGATTAGTTCCTGTCTCCCTCCACTTTGTTTACATATATGTATAATTATCACCCCATATTTATATATATATATATTATGTATCCCTATCTATACTAACAGTTAGTTACTATGGTCTCATGAAGTATACATCTATACATCTATACATATCATTTACCCTAACTTACATTACTCATGTACCTACCTATATATAAAGTACTTAAGGTTATAAGAGGAAGACACAACTTACTTACTGACTCTGTATTCGAATCTTACGCACTAGACAACTTGTACAACTTGCGTATACTTACATACGCATACCCTTTGTATTTATAATAAACCTCAAATATAATAATATATTTATATATATATCATATCAATAAATTCTGAAATAAACAATAATAATAATCACAATATTTTGTATAATATGTAGTGTAACAGATTACATGGTTCGTAGAACAGTAATATGTGTTAACATTGTGCATTATAATTTTATATAATAATAATTTGAATTAATAATTACATGAATTTTTCAACTTATACTATACACTTCTATTAAGCACTTGAAAATTATGCAAAATCAAATTTTAGATTATACAAATTTATGGTGATCTATTATGGGGGTGGGGTATGAGGTGGGCCATTTTTTAGTTTTCACGCCCCCCCCCCCTCCTAACTCAAAATCCTGGATACGCCCCTGCGGTGCCTTCAGACTATTATGTATAATCGGGGCAGCGTTTGATTTATATGAAAATACCTACACCTGTTCTGTACAATTTTTTCGATCAAAAATAAATTTAAGATTTTCGTATCATCAAATTGTAGCTACTTTACTTCACTAGTGTAACCTTATAGCAATGAAAGAAAGTACATCGTCTTTTTAAATGAATTAGCTGTCAAACTATTTAAAATATATTAAATGTGATAAACTTTATTAAATAAAGCTGTATAATACCAATTATAGTATCAATTCATTTTTATAGGTTATAATGTAAAGGTTGAAAGCATTACACCATTTAGTCGAAATCACAAATGCCCAAATGTTTATTATAATTAATTAATGTACATTGCAAGAAAAAGTTTTGGATCAAGCAGACGAAACATATATAGTGAAATTAACAATATGTTCTCCTCAAGATTTATAGGTACTGGATCAAGCAGACAAATGCTAAATGAGTTTAAACACTGCGATGTATACAATATGAATTGCAAACTCGGCGTCTAAATCAACGTTCTGATAATATTGGGCTTCTTTATCTGAAAAACGTTATGGTTTAAGAGGTACATTAATCATTATGTATCATGGATATATTTTTATGGATACTTTTATACATAAATGATTAAAATTAGGATTTTAATAGAATTTATATAGATCTCGCTAAATTTTCATGGTTAAACAAAATAATATATTAACTTTAATATATTTTATTTTTATATTCGTTAATTATTATATAATACAATTTATTATCTATTAAATAAAGTATATGAAATTTAACCATAATAATATTTACGGATTGAAAGCATCTTTGTGCTACTTAATATAAAAAACATTACATTATTAACATAATTAAAAGAAAGATTTTAAAAAAATTAAAAGACGTGAAATTTATTGATTTCATTCATATTTAAGGATATACGATAAAACATATGGCACTCCTTTAATTTTATCATACACCGTGTACATATTCACATATTTGCTTTACATATGCACCGTGGGATGATTAGCAATTCGGAAGCTTGATTATTAACGAAATAATTATTTAATTAATATAATATCTAAAATACGAAAATATTTGTAAGAAATATACTAGTAAAATATATGAATAAATAATAATTATTGTGGTAATGTGATAAGCCTCTTGCAGTATTAATCGATAAATATAAATAATTAAAAAAGAAATAATCCCTAGCTCTTATTCTACTAGCATTAATCATCCTGTGGTGGTCAAATGAATGTGTGCCATATAAGATTGTTTGCATTTAATTAAACTATATAGTATAATATCATATGAAACCAGAGTAGTGAGACATTAAACTTATAAATGTAATAAATTCTTACCGGTTTAAAAATATATATACTGATTATTTTAATGATAAATTATTAAGTAGTCCATGTCCATACTTATTTCAATTTGTTATATATGCCAGTCCAGTATAGGTACTGCATGTTATGGATAAAATTAAACCAGATGCTGATTCCTAATTATGAATCCAATTCCAATTTTTACCAATTATATACTTACCTACTTAAAAAATTCTGCTTCCAATGTCTATTGAGAAATGAATAAAATTAGATGCCAATAATAACAATATTTAATGAAAATGCAAAAAACAATAATTTTTTTCCCAATTTAAACAATTTTATATTATTGGAATGCAAAATACGCAATAAATAAATCCACGAGTAATATTTCCACTGATTTCATATTATTAATGACAAAATTCTTCTAATTCTATTATAATACCTCTGATTACATTATATTAGTATATATATAGCAATAGGGTATCACTAAAAAGCTGCAGAAATCTCATGCATTTTACAAACAGCTTGGGGAAATCAAATTTCAGAAAAGTTTATTAGGGATATTTGGCCAAGAATTTAGTGAAAGTAGTAGGCCATATATATTATAAAAGAAAAGGCTTTAATTGATTGTATACAGGAGTTAATTGAAGATGATCCTCACTTGAGCTGCATGAAGCTAGGACAAATATTAGATGCTAGTCATAAGATAATCAATGAAATCCTCACGGAAGATCTTGAGATGAAGAAGATCATTGTCATTAGCTACAAGAAGATCTTCCAGGAAACACTGAAACTATCATGAGTACTTAGACAGTTTGAAAAATATAAATTTCACTATCAAAATGTCATTGAATATAATGACAACAGCTACTGTTTAATTAAAATATTTTCACTTTAAATTTATTGCATTGATTTGTGTATATAATTAACTGTTTTAAATATATTTGTTACATATATATAAGATAGACTTGTTCAGATTTTATCATGTCTAGTCACCTGTTATCAGGAACATACATAAATAATAATTATTAAACTGGACAAACATTTTATAATGACTGCACATAAATGTATGATAAATATTTTATTCTATTATTGTACATTCGTCGATCCTATTTCATCACAATTGTGTATTACAAGAAATAAAGACAGTTCGTTATTTATTTATTTATGTATGTTTACTTACCTGTATATATATTCAAATATTGTAACAAAATTGTATTATTATTATATTAACCGATTGTTTTTTTTAAATAAATATATATAATATATAGCAGTAAATATCTAATACCAAATATTTTATAGTGACCAGAGGCGTGCCCAGGTTTTAGAGTTAGGGGGGCATTAGAAATTGTGATAGGCGCCAAAAATAATATTGTAGCCTCTCATAGCATCTCCCCCTCTCTCAATAGGGGTGTATAATTATTTTTGCCATTTGAAAAATTTGACAATTTTAGGGGGGTCGCACACCAGAAACGCCACCCCCTGGGCATGCTCCTGGTGACTAAAAATTGGGCTGCTCCTCTGATGGATGGCCCTTTAAAATAACTTCGAGATATATGGATGATATATGCATGAATATTGCTTCATGCATAGAGAAAACAGCTATCTAGGGTGTCTATGAATAGATTGGAATTTTTAAAAATTAGAATTGAACGTACAATTACAATTATACAATTTTAGAGCAGTTTTCACGATAGGTTATATTTCGGTTTGCTGCCTGTGTGAACTCGATTCATTTCGTTTACACACGGCAGGTTATTTTTTATTTAATATAATTTATCGTGAAAACTGCACTAAAATTGGATAAATGGTGTTCATTTAACGTCTTTCTTTTACGGCAGCAAACCAAAATATAATCTATCAGTGTCGCTGTTGTACACATTTTCATTTAATCTTCTAAATCACGAAATAACATTTCCATGTTGAGACCGAACTGCACCAAAGTTGAATAAAGTAATCAGCACCATCGCTGCCTGTGTGAACTTGATTAATCTTTTGCGCTTTCGGCGCTCGGGTATAATCTCGTTTACACACGGCAGCTCTGGTATTAACTATAATTTCGATGTTATTTCAATTTGGATTTGTTCTAATAGAAATTATTCTAATTCGTTGTTATTCCAGTCGGCGTTTAGGCTAGCCTCTTCAATTTCAATATACCTATATATAAACATCAATTTATAGTTTTTCGGAGAATTTTTAAATGTTTGACAATATATTCATGCATGAAATTAATTAATGTGAAATTGTTCCTAACTTTGTTTAACAAAAAATGCCAGATATTTTAAATATTCGTTACAATTTATAATTTTCAAATGAATATAATTTATATTATGAAATTAATTGCTTATCTAATCTAGAATAATTTATAAATGTTATGAAATATATATGTAATATATTATTGCAAATATTTATATGTTTTATAGAGAAAAAATATATATATATATAAAATATGTAAATTTTAAGATTTGGTTCTACGAACATTTTATCGCAAATTGATTCTATCGTCCGAATATACACTGTTCACTACATACCACCTCAATATTCATTACTGATCTTGGCTTATGATCATATATATGCTATCCTGGCGACTCCCTTAGTTAAATGTTTGACAACATGCGCTCGAGCTATTAGTTTTGAATGCCAGTATTATAGCCCATGAAAACAATTACCTCGAAGAGAATTATTTGTACTTCTTCCCTAATTGAGTACTTCTCGAAACTTTACATATATACATACTTGTTCAGAAAATAATCTTGCAGTTAAATTAGTACATATTCACATGCAGTATTTCACACTTTGGATAATAAAAAAACCAATGGATACTGTTATGACTGTTTCGGTTATATTCGCACTGAATAAATTGGATGTTTACATAATTTAAACCAAGAAGCTTTATTTTACCTTCTTTTATATACGGATATAAATTGCATTCATGATAAGACAAAATTATTAAATAAAACAGTTATCTTAATATGATTTACATTTAAATACTGAAGAATATCAATGTAATATTTCGCTTGAAATTATTTAAGGAAGTACTATTCTTTAATGAAAAAATATCCCACTAAGAAACGGAGTAAATTAGTCAACACATTGTAAAAAGTATCCATTTTAAATTCTGCATTGGAATTAACAACTAACACTTTTTCAGGTTACACATAAATTAATATGGCTGAATAAAACTTCAATAGATAGACTGAGAGTGAAAGTACCACATCTTTTAATGAAAAAATAAAATATTAACATAATACACTACTGGCAAAATTCGAATAGTAGTATAAATAAACATAAAACCTAAACTTTTGACAACTTACAGCAAAAATGTCACAAAAATAGGTCGCTAGGTAAATTTAAATGATACACAATATAATATGTAACTATTTTCTTTGTAATGAAAGAGAATGTGCAAGCATGAAAATATTTATATATCTACTAAAATGTCAGTGGTGTAATTTTTTGTACACATTTGAATGCGGTATATAATGAATTGTTTGTGCGTAGTATGTGAATACTCTCTGTGTCTATGCTGCCCGGACATGTCACAATAACAATGTGAACATGAAGGTAATTAAATTTATCTAGTTATCTTAAAAATATATGTATACAGTGATGTAAATTACTGGCAACAAATACATGGGCTAAACGTGGTTTTCATCTTGTAATAAAATATATATTTTAATTTTTAATACGACAAAAATAGTGTATAATGTAGTAGATGTGTATGGCATAGTGAAGGTTTATGAGCACTATTGCTACTGGGTATTGAATAATGATTAAACAATTATACAGATAGACATAAAGTGAGCAGTATTAAGTAAAGTTTATAATAAATATACATCTTAAATTAAACAAACTTATTGTTTTCTTCAAAACACTTTGCAAATACTTTGGTAAATATTTTGAATTAGAAATATTTTCAAACAAAAATGGACTAGTATAAAGATGGTAGTTAGATTATAATTTGGTACAACATAATATTAGTTGGACACAGGTAAGCACATTATACGCACATTCAGGAATGAAAGTAGAGGTAGAAAAGCTTCAGAAAACTTACATTTTGTTTTCTTATACTAAACATACAATCTCTCAATATTTTTCTTTTCATCAAATAACTATCACATCATATTTTTTCAGGCACAGCATAAATGTATAGATAGATATAAGCACTACTTATTAGTAGTATGAGGAAATACTCATTAATAATAGTAATATTAAAACAATAATGTGAGCTCATTTATAAAATAACGAGTACGGTAAATCTACGTAGCTATGTGAACCTCCATTAAGGTTAGTATACAGCGTATCTCATGTATCATATCATCATGCGTATGTACAGTACTCTTAAGGTCTGAGACGGGGTGGGATAGTTTCCTGGTGTTTGTTAAATACAGAAATTAAATGCCGAGACGGAAAGTCAACAGACAGAAATATTATAGTAATATAGTTAATAGTAACAGTATACATAAGAAACATTTGATGTCATGGCTTTCGACAATCAATGTCTGCGCGGAAAATTGGAGACTTTACACATACATATATATATATATATAGACTGAAACAACTCTCTAGATCACATTGTTAGATACTAACAACAGTCAAATGTAATGTACAAGTATGTGTTTCTTTTAAAGTCAGTCAGACTGGCTGAATAACCAGAAAACACTGAATGACACGGGTAGGCTTATTAATTTGAAGTAAAGAAAAAGTGAGAATAAATGAAATAATTTCATGTTATTTGCCTCATTAATAAAGCACCGGATGGTCCGAATAGGATAATTCTCTACTATCATGGCAAATTTTAGTGATATAATTCACTCAAAATGAGAGAATTTTTAACCAATCAAATATGGCGTGGCTATTTTGTAGTGTATGGCATAATACTATTCGGTAAGTTGGTGGCGTTGTTTTGGATTAGCCAGAATCCAGGGAATAAATTGAGAAGAGAAAAAGAGAGAAGCTGAGTATTATTGATTTATGTGGTGATGATGGTGGTTATGGAAAGGGCTATGGTGGTCCGTCGATGGAGGATCACTTGGACTCAAATCACCACCAAAGCTGCTTGTGACGTTAGTTGCTAAGAGGGGCGCTTGCCAACAGACCGGAGCCTCTGGATGGGGAAAGTGACCGCCGACCATATCGTCACCGGAACAGGTGGCCAATGGCAGACCGTCAGCACAACCGGTTGGTTCTTCCATACGCTCGTTACTAGGTATTGGCGGTAAGCGTCGGTAGATACCATGCTGTCGAAAATGGACTCCCCGGCCGCGAATTACTCGCAGAGGGGCCCAGGTTTTTGTACATTCAGGGGGCGCTGGACTAGATAGGATAACATGCTGCTGCTGCTGTTGTTGTTGTTGTTGGTAGATGGCAGAACAGGTGGCGGCGGTGCAAGTGGGAGTTATGACAGTGGGTGTGGGTGGTGAGACACAGCTGAGTTCAAGGACACCGCCCACGCGGCCAGTGTGACGCAAGGAATGTGGAAAGGGTGTGTTCTGGGCCTGACAAGTGGAGGAGGAGGAAGACATGTTGGCGCCACTGCCACCGTCGGAGGCGCGTCGGCCCTCTTTAAAGTGGGGAGGGGGGCAGAGAGAGGCACCGCCACTACTGCTGCTTTCCACCGATGACTGGAACAGAAAATGAAGTATAAATTGAGAATGTTTTAATGTAGTTTTTACAATGAAAATGTACAGTTCATGCATGATTTTTTCCCAAAACACAGTAATATATTCCTACTAGGTACTTACAAGTAGTATAGAGTAAAATATTTAATTTACTTTAAATTAATTACTATAAAAAATTATATATTTATTTGAGATAAACAGATTTTTAACGAAATTCAGTGGAGTATTTTATTTTTTTATTTTTCCTCCCAAAACGAACTTAAAATAAATTCTGTTTGTAATAGAAGTACACTGAACAAAATAGCTACCAGTTCAGATTTTGATTAGTGCTTTTCGTACGTGCAAATTTGCCTAGTTAAAATAATATCTAGAACTTTATTTGTTTTAAACAAACCTTCAACACTGCATTCAATAAATAACTTACGCTACAGTTCATATAAGGAGCAGAAGAACATAAATTTATAAAATGAAATAATCATTTAATGCCACAACGAGTTGAAAAATTACCGACATAAAAATACTTATAACGTAGAAATAAAATACTAATTTCTGTAGGTTTTAATGAAAAATATAGAAACAATTTCGGGAAAATTTTAATAAATAGTATTATTATATACAATGTTAGCAAATTTTCAAAAAAAAGTAACTTGTACATGATTACCAGTGTTAAGCTTCAACTGCCATTTTACCTTAGAATAAACAAATGATGACAGTTTCGTATAATAACATAAGAACAAACGCTCTCTATATGTACTTCTTTAACTCGTATTATGATGAAGAACATCAATCAGCACCAATGTACAAGAAAAATATACCTCTGGAATTTGTTAGATACGCGAGCCGGTAATTTGAGTACATCGAAAGCTCTACTGTTAACTAATTTTGCATATATATTGACTTTACAAGTTAGCGAAATTATTATTAATAGTGTATAGTTGCAGTAAATTGAGGCACAGATTTATATACATATTCTCTAGGGAGTAAACAGATATGTGAAATACCTCATAATTGAGTAGAGAATTACGATAATAGAAATTCTTCAATTCCAGACGAATACAACAATGCGCAACTTATATTAATATATTTACATTAAGTCCACAAAACATAAGTTGTACAACGAGAAGATAAAGCTCTCTAGTTGAATAAATAGTCAAGGAATCAAGGGATTCCATGTATTACTAAGCAAAAATCAATGCAAATTATATTACAAAGATATACTATACTATAGCTGGATGTATTATAAATAGTAAACCTTATAATAATGGAGAAGAAAAAATATCGCAAATTTAATGTTTACATATAGTTACTAATAAATATTCTGGTGCATTCTTAAATTTCCAGATAAGTGTACATATATATAACTTTAAATAAAGTTAATAAAGCCGGTCTAGCTACAAAATTTTAATAATTAAAGAAAAATAATAATTTTCGTGATAATACCACCTTATCAAAGGCAAGTTATAAAAAGAAAATTATACCAGCCGGGCAACATAATATAAGTATGTCGATACGAAGGAGTAATGAATAATGCTAAGTTAATACACTACTGGTGAATACGGAATCAATACATATTAAGAATTATGCATACTAGCAATGAGATAAGAAACAATTACGTCACATGAGGTGCAGAAACATTATGTGCGTATATCAGGCAAAGTTAAGCGTAGTAGCAAGGAAAGATTGAATATTCTCATATAGAGAAGCAAGATAGATAAACAGATAAAAATATAAAGATAAGTTCTTGTTGAGTTAAGGTAACTTATTGACTGTTTATCTCTGACTTCAGTTCATGTATGGCTATAACCTTCCTTGTACGTCAGCGCACTAGGTTGTTGTCTGTGAAGTGCACTTCGAATTTGAAGGATCCCTTGCATATCGTGGTGTGACTGCCGCTTTTAGCCCCATACACACGTTCAAGCCGGCTTGATGAATTTATTGATTTTTAATGCAACAAATTATCAAAAGAATGATGTTTAACAAGTTTAATTTCTCAAGTCAAAATTAACCATCTACACGGTCAAGCCAGCGTCAAAACGGCTTGATAGAAATTAAACATTTAAAATATTTTCTTCAAGTAATCATATGATTTATTAACATATATTGATCAATTATTTTTTACTACTTCTTCAGCTTAACTAATCATAAAAAAATTATACAAAATCAAGATAGATCATTGTTTTGATAATTTGTTGAATAAAAAATCGGTAAGTTCATCAAGCAACGTGTGTACGAATTAGGTATTTCTTAGCTCTGATATGCAGTGAGCTCACCGTAGAGCTTGTATATAGTTTGGAGCATGTTCTGCTGTTTTAGATAGGGCAGTTTGTCAGCTCACATGTCCCTTTATCAGCACGATAAACAGTGTTTTGGTTTTGTAGATGGTTTTGATAGGTATCAGCAATTCCCAGAGAAAAGATATTTTATAAAGACAGACCGAATACTTACCTCCAACGCACACGCAAAAAAAACTCCCAAAAGAGGTTTGCTTTAATCTGAATATCCCCTACTTAGGAGAAAATCTTATTCTTAACAAGAGAATCAGCCTCTACGCTTAACCCTGCCAGATACCTTATTTCATTTATGTACATAATGTTTCTGCACCTCCGATTCTTAATTTCTTAAAATTCGTTTAAATATAATTCCCCTAAAAACTGTCAAATTTACTATAATTTTCTAATATCATACTTACAAGTAGGTATATAGTAATATTAGACAAGTTAAATATCACAGAAGATCATGCCAATATTTTCTAGATGATAACCTTCTTACCTTAGTATCTCCAGCGGAGCCACTTTCCTGACTACTCGCCCCGCCTATGAACAGTCCACCGCCTACACCAACGCCGCCGCTAACACCACCTATCAGCGAGGGATGATTGCCGCCAACCATCTGATGGACTACACCACACATCCCACCAACCCCGCCACTCCCACCAAGTGAATGTCGTTGGGATCGCGTCGCTAATTGCTGCGGCTGATGTTGACAACCCCCGCCCACAGAATACGGCATCTGCGTCTGTGACGTCAGTGGTTGCTGGTGACGACTCGAGGCGACACTCGTGACGGACATCGCTGAATCGAAACTATCCACCCGATTCCGAGGTGTAGTTGCCACCGAGGAAGAGCTGATGTAGTTCACACCTCCACCACCTGTGACGTCAATACCACCGCCGCCACCACCATCGTCAGAGGCACTGAGATCGAACTCTACCCCCTCGTCAATGGAAGTGCCGAGAATGCTCGAGGTTGTGGCGTAGGACTGCGTGGAGACTCTTCTGCTGATGCCCATGGCGCCAATACCGCTACCAATGGCGCCACTGCCTGTTGTAAGATCCGCGTCCTCGCTTCCCCGGAGATTCATGTTCTGCAGGTAGAGTTGAAGTTGTTCCGTGTTGGCGGTTGTTGGGGGGCGACCGGCCACGTCTGCCGTCTACACCACCATCGAGGTCATGAAGGACAAGAATTTTCTAGTTATATCAAATATTACAAATTAGTCTATTAACGCCAATTTTGATAAAAACGCAGTCTAGTGGTTAATATTCCTATCTAGCTAGTTTTTCACACAAGTTACAAAGAAAACAACATTTGGAAATAATTAGTAGCCTTAACAAAAAGTAAAATAATATAATACTCGTATCTAAATAGTTAGTTTTGTCGCATAAAAGTCAAAATATCATACGAATACCTAATTATAATTTTACTAATTATTCCAACACAGAATTTCAAGATAAAAGTCAATTAATTTCAAACAATGTAATTTACATTATAACATGTAGTAACAATAATTATTAACATGAGCAGTAAACCGATTAGAAGAAAGCTGTTTCAATCAAATTAATGCATTGAGTAATGGTACTAAATAGAATTATTATCTCTAAAAGTATTCTTCAATCACTAGTTTAGTATCCCGAATTTTTATTTAAAAAGTCATTATATAAAAGTATTTGAATGAATTAATGGTAAAATATGCTAGTATTTTATTACAGACTACAATTACTGCTCAGAAAAAAACACCTGAGTTGAATAGTATAGTATCAATTCCAAATATTAAGGTCTAAGATAATATTAATGAAATATTTCATGTACTATTGATTTTAAATTACTCCAGAATTAATTTATAATATTTGTAAATCAACCTATAGCAATCTGTAATATTATTTTAATACGTTCAAGACAATAAAGTGTTTCTTCTAATTATTTAGTCGTGTAGTCTTTCTTGCTTTAAATTGAAATTACACGTCGAGTATGATTTATTTTACAAATGAAATGCATTTACATGTTGCCCCTGTTAATTCTACTATGTCGTGCATCTCGTTAAACGATACTCGCGCTCCGGTGGTATTATTTCAAGCTTCTTCAGAAACGATAAAATTACGCTCTTTCGATGATGCCCCTAACTACATCGGAACATGCTTACTGAATACGGGAAAGAAAACAGTCGTCTTTTAACAAGATTAAATATAAATATTATTACTTATCATAAAAGTACTCATTCTATATTCATTACATATTATTATTTTATTTCAGTTTACTATGAGAGAGAGTATATTATGATAAAATACAATTAACCGCTTAACCAATAAATTCATTACTAAAAGATTCTCTATACCACTGAATATCTTATAGATAGAAAAATATGCAAAATGTGAAAATAAATAGGCATATAATAGTAGCATGTGAGTGAAAATTAAAATGTCAATTTTCACAAAATTATATTATTAATCCATAAAAAATCTTAATTTGAAATTGAGCTACTATATAGAAATATAACTAATAACTAGAAAAAGTTAATAGCACACAAAGTAGAAGAATTTCGCTGACGGAATACTTTGTCTAAAATAAAATGCTACATGTTTGTAGTAAATAGGACGAGAAATATGTATCAGATTTAAATTTTGGGCAGCAAGCAATCATTTCACAAAAAATAATTACTTCCAAAATTATTTGGATATTATTTAAAAGAAGAAATGATTGCTGAATCTTTTAATAAAAAATCGTAGCCACTATCAAATTCAAACAAACCGATTATTATAGTTGCTTTCATATCATTTCACTCGAGTAAATAGTGGGCTTTTGGCTGGATAATTCGTTGTATGTTATCTATTATTATTATTATTTAAATAATACACGTATATTTCGACGATTCTTTAGAATACAGAAGAAAATTAACTTCCAGAAGCTATAATTTTTACACAATTTAAAAAAGCGAACATAAGGCTAACAGAATTTTAACAACGAAGAGAAAATTAACCAAAACCCACCTGAAGACTATGTCTATGCTGACTGGCAGTGGAGGCCGGTAGCTGTGCGGGTGGTGGATGGAGGATCGCCCTCTCGGCTACTGACGAGGGTCGACGCATCACCTGTTCATAGGTGGAGCCGGAGGCAGGCAGAGATTGGCGGTACTGACGCAAGCGTTCGCCACACAGGAGATACGCGGCTGTCAAGTGGTCGTAGGCGCCTTTCTCTAGGGACTGATGCCATCAACAGACTAAAATTACGTTCTAGTAATAATTATTCGTCCTACTAGATGATAAGCTTATTCACGCTATAATTTAAGGCGACATAAACGAAAAAGGACATTTTTTCTCTAATTAACTAAGTTGTACAAGTTGGGTTGATAAAAGTATCACTTTAAAATATAATAACTGATTTACAGTTTTTTTAATAGGTCTTCTATGTTTTATCTTTGAGCATAAAATACAAAACAAATAAAAAATAACGGTAGCTATAGAATTCCTTTAATAATATGTATGTATATCCAAAATTGTATTAGAAAAAGCAAACAAACATAATTGTTTGAACGAAGGAAGGATTATTTTTTAGATACAGATATGAGATAATAAGTACACAAAATATAACTAAATAAAATTAATATATACATTATACAATTTATTAATCTTTAGATTGCAGTCTAAATGGTCATAAAATAACTTTTTAAGTTAATCTACATAAGTCTTCTTAAAGTCTTTTTTTAAAAACCTTTTTACTAAACTGAAAAAAATTTAAATAACATACTAGTTTAAAAAATTATTTTAAATATAATTATTTAGCGAATCATATAATAAATATTAAAATTATTTTTCTCAGAAAGGAAATCAATGATTGTACAAAATAACTAATAATAAAGCTTAAAAAAGTTAATTAAACAGTTTTCTTAGGTTACATGAAATTAAGACTAACACATCCAATCGTTTAAAATAATATTGTTTTGTCTATTGTTTATTAGTGTCAATAACATGATCATGTTATTCTGTTTAATTCAATCATCAGCCCTAGTATAATGTACATTCAAATAAGTAGTTTTCACATTAAAAAATATTATTAACTTTAAAATATCTATAAGAAAAAAACAGCTTAATTTGTGTAACTAAATTAACACCCTTAACGAATAAGACACTGGAGGTTAAACGACATGTACTAGTAAAGAAAAATAAATAAATATATCCAAAGATTCCCTGATAAAATCTTTTTAAATGGCAAACTTTTACACTACAAGACAGAATTTTTTTCGCATATATCCCTTTTAACCCACACACCTCTATCATCTTCTGACGAGACATTCCAATGTGCTCGAGCATCTGAATTGCCCGTTCGTTGTATTCACACTCCTGAATAATGAAATAAGGGACTTAGTTTAAAAGTAATGTCAAATAATTAATGTACATTTAACACCTACAAAATAAAACAAAGAAAATATAGAAATATTAAATATATTTTGAAGGTTAACTAATAACAATTACAGGAAATTCAACTGCAACTCCATTGGTGAATATTTTTACTTGCTATATGTTATACCTTTAAAAGCATTGTAATTAAAACGAAAAGCTTCGCGATTAAAAAATAAACAACATTACTATTCATTTTGTAGGCGATGCTTGATGTTGCAATCCAGCAATAGGAAGTTAACATCATTGAAACAAAATAAAGAAATAAATGAAATAAAATTCGCCTATATAAGTGCACATTAAATATAAGTTTATCGTGAACGACGCTTGTTATATGTAAAAGCTATAGCTCTTCGATGCAAGGGAAATCATGTAATCGTTTTAAAACTAAAATAGTTATATATAAGTGCCCTTTGATTTCTCACTTTAAGCTTTTCCTGCAAATTTGCAATCTGCGTGTTTAGTCTCGCCAGTAAGGCTGTTGTCTGTCTACTTATAACTATATACACTATGCACTTATACATTTATAAAAATACACATAGAAGTGTAAATTACAATATATACATCCACATAATATATGTGTAATATGGTAGAAGTGGCCATACATGTACTACTTCTGTCTATCTCTATGACGTGTGGTTCTCATTATTTAAATTTGGCTGCCATCGCGATGTTTTTGTTAGCCAATTTAGGGAACATGGAACAAGCTAGATAAAAGAAAAAATAGACAGCAGCCGAATTTTTGTAATAGTAGCGTAGTTAGTCATTACGTCTTCCGATAATTTCTGCAAATCCTCATTCAGCTGCAAGTATGTTTTTAGGTAGGGTAGATATATGCTTCAAAAAGAGAGAGAGTGAGTGAGAGAGAGAGAATAGAAAAAATAGAGGGAGAAAAATGAAGATTCGTCGATTGACGTCAATGCAGAGATTACAAGAATTCAAGTTCCAACGGTGTAGTTCTACTCTGCTCCATAATTGGTTGGTTTCCCGAGCGAACGTCAACCACGCCGAGCTAAAAATAGTGGCATGATTGACGTCATACTCTTGTATTTTGGAATCACTTCTCCAGGGAGACAACGTAGACTAAATATTATTATGTAAAGCGAGAAAGCGTTAGCCAGGCATGAGGAGAGAGAGAGGAAAGCTAACTAGGAGTGCAGGATATACCCTTTCATGGGTTTTCCCTGCCCACAAATCCCATTTTATAAATATAACCTACTTACTATAGTATATTATGTAGTGTACCACGGGTATTTTTGTAAGAAAAAATAACGCCACTATTATTATTTTCTTAAATACTTAACCAAAATAAAATGAAGTGTTGTATATAAAGTGTTTCCTTATTAAATATTATTTAATAAGCCATAAGGAAACATGCGTCTTATCAGAGAATATTAAAAGGAAGTTTACCTACAGTGAGGATTTAAAACTAATTAATATTAATTGAACTATAATTATCTAGATTTCTCCAACCCTTGACTTTATAGAGTAACCTCGACTACTCTGCTTACGTCATTGTTGTTATTACACGGAGGTTAAAAACAGTTGCAAGCAGAAGAATGTACTATGTGGTGTGGGTACCGCGTATGTATACTATGCATGTGCATAAATTCAAGACCTAGACTATATTTATAAAAGGCAGGCTTAACTGTTGTTAACAAAGCATATATGATTACAGTAATTGCTCGGTAGTCCAATTATGATTAACGCTAGGGCATACATCTAAACAGAGTTGTCTAGAGAATGTACGTCTACATAATATAACGTAATATGCAAGACGCCAGAAAGATTGAGAAAAGGCGAAAGAAAATAAAGAAAAGGAAAGTAAGCAAATCTCTGAAAAAGTAAGATTCATATGTGATTTGTTTTTATAAAGCAAGCAAGAAAGACAAGAAGCAGCAGGCTGTACAAAAAATCCTCCCCTCTGTCCTTTCTCTGGATGCTAAAGTACAACTACTTACGAGTCATAGAATCGTATACATATTATCTTCTTCTTCTTTTCTCCCGCTGTATTATTGTTATAGCTGTGTTATACATACACAGACACACACAGCAAGCAGGCAAAGAAACTTCTTCCTTCTTCACTGGAGATGACGTCAATGAGACAATTTCACTACTCGATGCGTTTAACGCCCCCACGAATAGGTATATCCCTCCTCTCTTCTCCGCTTCATGTTGCATTTTGTTTCTTCTGTATGCCCTACCCCACTTTACAACTCAAAGGTAAAGTACGATATTGTAGAACGAAGCTAATGCAGGGGATATATTTTTTCGATTACAAAAAAGTATACCTCCGTCCCGGTATTCTCTGACTAGTTCCATTTTAATTTCAAGAGAATTCCTGGCTCTGCGTATTGGACAATAAGGCAGGTATATAAGCCTAATATGGAGTAGCAAAGAGTAGAGACGAAGGTGTAGCTAAGACGTAATACTATACGGCTAAGCAAGATTTAAAGTAAACAGAAAGTTCATTTTGCACAAGAGAAAAACAAGTATAGAGTTCCTTATACTTATCTTATAAAGAAGTGAAAATACACTCTTGTATAAATAAAAATGCAACATGTTAATTAATATATTCATAAATTGAAATAGAAAGTGAAAGTGAAAGTACAAATTAGATTGTTTTTGGTAAATATCAAAACCCAGATTACAATGCAATTTAATATTTTAAAAATATTGAAATAACCCCGAAAGGTAGACATAGAGATAGTGACTTAATTTAATGTTAATGAGCTTATTAGTTCGGAAAATAAACATGAATAACCGTTTTAATCGACTTACATCCTGTTACATAAGTAATAATAATGTTAAACTATCAATAAAGTATTTAGAATTAATATCATTTTATAATGCAAGATCATCAATAGTATTATGAGAAAAATAAATGGATCTGAAAAAGCATCACATAATGCACAATTAAAATGTTTTGAATGTATCATACCAAATAATATTAATATTCTGAAAAATAATTAACACAACTAAGAAAAATTAGATAGTTAGTTTTAAGTAAAAAGTAGCATAAGAAACCCCAAAACAGCTTACATCATGTGCTCATTATTGTGATTATATAATTAATAGTTACCGCGAGGTTTTTGAAATATCGATTTAAAATATGCATTGTATTGATTAAAGAACAACACAGTTCTTTCTATATAGACATTTGTTTTACTTTATACACCTATATTTTTAAATATAATGTTTCCAAATAAAATATTAAATATGTACGTAAATGCACATAGTTGTATTCCTTGAAATAATATATGATGTTGACCACAAGCGAAAAATACAAAATATTTTCAATGGTTGTTTCACAAAGTTTCCAAAAAATATAAAACCATAATTAGTCACCTTGTTTTCATCGATAAAAGACGTGTGATCAACATCGCCGACAGGTGATTGGCTACTCGGAGGATATGCAGAGCCTTGTGATTGGCTCAGATTCGCCGCTGCAACTGCAGCCGCCATGACGTCATCACTGGATATCGACGAACCACTTCGATTGGTCTTGGTGGGAATTGTTGACGGTGGGACAATTTGCATCCATTTGTGCTGCTGAATCCGACTGATACTGAAGCGTTTGTTGGGATATCGATGCAGCATACCGCGAATTAATTCTTCACAAGCTGAAATTTGTGACAAAATTGTGATAATGACATCTTCGTGACATGAAATATATCTATAGGGATACCTATAGATAAACTAAAATCGAAAAATATAAATTATTCGGAATATAAATAAACTTAGATGGGAGCCAATAGTAGCATACAATTTTAACATATTAAAAGCGAAGTCTGTCTGACGATAATAGATAGTTATCTAGGTTTGAAACGATATAGAGTAATAAATTAAATATTTTTATAAGTTACTATTAACCTGGAAAATTAAAGTTGGAAATAAATAATTCATAAACTATACAATGTCCCATAGTTAAATTGTACTTTCAAAAGAGTATGTGAGTAATAGTAAGGATGTCAATGTAGACATCAAAAAGTTGTTTGAAGCTTACAAAAAAAAATTTAACTGAGTAATTAGTAATTTGAATATAATAAAATTAAACACATGTTTGATTTCAGATTAACAGTGCAAATACTTGTTACTCTAAAAAAACCATGCTTTAATAATATCACAACGAAATAATTAAGTTTTAATATCATTCCATTTTTTAAATAGCATGATACTAGAATCATTGGCTAATTTAAGCTGCTATAAATGCTTGGTATAAAATTAATAATTAACATCCTTTTAGTTTATTTAGAAACAAAATTATTAATCAAAATATATTATATCTGTATAATTATTAAATGTTGTCATGTCCAGTGACGTCGATCTTTTTCATTCAATGTATACTAATAACAATTCTTTGGAAAATTAGTTAGAATCATATTTTTTAAATAATTTAAAATGGATTACCATTTTATGGGAGCTTAATTAAATAGCACACATTGCTCTGTCATTTTTAATTACATAAAAAGCCCCTTGCACCGGTGTGTTAGTACGCGTATTATTCTATAATATACAATAACTATCGATAAAAACTTCTGAATAAATCGGACAATTCAGTTACGAAGTAAGAAGTTGATTATAATATTAGTGGAAAAAATTGACCACGCTACAACCTACTGAAATATAGTTATATTTATAATTTCCGGTCTCGCTATGTATGCCAGCAACTGTATTTATTGTATACATACAGTTACTGATTTGCTTGATAAAACGGGGGTTAATTAAGGATTTATAATTATACATGTTCCAAGATATACATCACATCAACCATATAACTATAAATTAGCTAAGAATTATGCAGTTTAATTGTATGGCAATTATCCAAATCAGCAAGTGATGAAAATCCTTTCCAAATGTGACTGACACAGCGGGTAAAATAGTATCATATCGTTAATTTCAATAAAAAAGCTTTCAGGAATGCTGCTTTTACCGCTGATACAATTAAAGGAATAAAGGTACATACAAAGATGGTAAAAGATTAAAACAGAGGTATTTAAAGGTTTAAATAATAAAATAAAAGGCTTAAAAACAATTGAGTATCAAAGCGAATAATGTTAGTGGGAATTGATAATTTTTAGATAAAATTTCAATGCAATCTCGAAGACAAATATGTACATAAAATAATAATCGTTTAGTTGATTAAAGAGAATTTGTCGTGTCTGAATAAATTCAGTATTTTATGACTATTTCGATCGTGTATAACATTTATGAAATGTGAAACAAAATAATATAATGAAGTAAAATGAATTATTAAATAGTAACTAATTAAATATAGCAGTGGGGTGTTCATAAATCGCAGAACCACAAGTTCAAACAAATTATTCTCATCCATATCTAGTTAGTAAGTAAAATTTTCTAGAAATGTAAACTATTAATTACAAGTCATGGGATACATGCTTCGGAAACAAACAGCATTTAAAGTTGGAACATTATACATGACAGCACATATAATAATATCTCCTTATGTGAAAAAGGCAATATACGAATGGATACATAGAAATAGTCAGCTATAAAAAGTATATATATTACATGTCAATTATTACTTTTTCATTAAATATATTTACCCCTAGATAGTAGGATTAAAATTTCAGACGAGAAAATGAATTTTTGATAAAACTTATCGAATTACAAATTACATAGATGGAATATATATAATTTATCATTGAATTAATACTAAAGTATGAAATAAAAAACAAAATAATTTAAAATATAAATAGCTTTTTAAAAAGATTATAATTTAGATTTTCTTGTGATTCTTATATTAAGAGAATAGTATAATCGGAAATGAGAGTATTGTAAAACAAACCATTGGAGAATAATAAAAATGAGGAATTTGAAATTATTATAAATGTTTAGAAGGATTCAATTATAACATGTACAAACAATAAAATGTATGACACGAGCATTAGAATAATATATAGAATTAATCACTAGATCAAAGCAACCATAAACATACATAACAAAATGAAAGAAAGAAAAACCAATCGTAAAGTAAAATGACGAGTAATAAATACACCACAAACTTCAAACGGAATATTAAACGACTTTTAAAAAATTAGACTGCAAACCTTGCAGCCATTGCCCAATCATGAAGAGCAAGATAATATTACACATATTAACATCGAAAATAGAAAAAACATATCAAGTCTATTTATTGTATTGTAATCATCATATTCTTGCATTATTAATCCCAGGATATACATAATACACTGCTATCACATCGAAATAGAAAAAATGAAACCCCGGAACATATAAAGGAAAAAAATAATTTAGATTGTTTTTTCACGGGGTGAAAAAACACAATCTAAATTATTTTCTTATGACGATGACTTAAAAATCATGACGCAAGTACTTATAGATAATAACCCCTTATAACAAAGAAAGCAGAGATAGGTAGGATGACTAGACTAAAGTTAAAAGTTCAACTGTTGATTAATTAAAAAACAGAAACTCAGAACGCTCGTCTGAGAACAGTAGGTATGTGTGATGTGTAAAACCCTTTATGCATTTAGATGGATTCGAATTCCTAGTCAAAAGAATCAAAATTTGATGTAGCGATAATTAATTTTTTAAATTATATATATTTAGTCAGTAAAAAATTTAATGACGCGTTTATAAAACGACTATGACAAAAGCTGCACACAGATTCTTCTGCTTCTATTTTTACCGCTTTTCTAGAAGCTAACCCGAAATTTCGCTTTTTCTTACAATATTGCATAAATAAAGTATTATGTCATTTCTGGAGAGGCGACGTTATTATTAATAAATAGTGTATAAGTACTTAATTACAATATATAAATTTAGAAATTAACAAGTT
Organism: Invenusta paracnida; assembly: GCA_036023295.1. NCBI lineage: Eukaryota > Metazoa > Platyhelminthes > Proseriata > Coelogynoporidae > Invenusta > Invenusta paracnida. The sequence continues at coordinate 21,129 of JAYRBW010111469.1, forward strand.
ATATTGGAAAGATGTATGTAGTGTTACAATCTTCAAATAAAAGTACGCAACATATTAAATTTTGACAGTACAAAATGTAGTTATTTATATTTGATTACAAAACTACAATTTTCTCTTCAGAAAAACAAAATTTATTTTTCTTATAATAATTAAAACTTGAATAGGTAGCTAAAAATATCTCAATATCAGAGTCTGTAAACTACAAAATTTTATTTTCGATGTACAATATAATTCCGTCAGAAACATTTCCCTTTTATATGTTAAAATCACACAAAAAACTGCTACCCTGTCTCTTCTACGTTTACTTATATTTCTACATGGTGTTTAAAATTAGATTAAAAACAATAATAGAGCCCCAGAGTCACTTACAGTCGGACATCCAGTAAGGTATTCGGAACCACCCAGTAAGGACTTGATCCCTCAATCGGGGCAGCGTTTGTTCATTGAAGGGAAGGGCACCACAGACTAGAACGTATAGGACAACTCCTAAGCTCTGATTGGTTTATAAAAGGACGAGGAACAACAAGGCAAGGTGACTAATTAAAATGCAGTTTAGAGATAAAAATATAAATGTAGAGCAGGTTAGCAAAATTCATTAACATTTTAAATCTGATAATATAGAATAAAAAATGGTTAATTAACCTTAAGTGAACTTATAAGAATAAAACAATATTAAAAACTAATAAATTAATAAAGGTCATTCTAGGTGAGCTCAGCGACAGTAAAGCAGTAATATAATTAAGAATGTATATTTATATTTAATCACTGGTAAATGTAAATTTTTGTATTTAAAAACCGGTATCGTATATCAATTGATTAGTCATGTTGGATTTAAGTCATGGGAACCAGTGATAACAAGATGTGAGCAATTTTTGATATAATAAAGTTTTCTTTAAATTCTGCTTGGTTGAAAGGCACAGGTACACAGTGTATGACCATAGAACATAATATACCCATCCACAAAAACCAGTTTCTACAACGAAATATAATTAATAAAGCAGGTGCTTGCCTAGGATATTCGTAAAGGGGCAAAATCATTGAGGGGCGTCCTACAAAACTTATTATAGAAACAATAATTACTAAAGTATAGTAACTACATTATTAATACTGCATATATTTTATACACAACATCTGTATTTTAAATGAAATGTTTTTTTTACTTAGACTTTACTCTATTAGGAATCATTTTAAAACGTTTTGCTGCCGGCATCTTTCACTGTCGGTAATCCTGTAGGCATACATTATTATTTCAGCAAAAATATCATAATATATTGCGGCTTTTATTTAACATATAGTCTTTTAAGGTAGATCTTTTTATCGTTTTTGAAGGGGCGTTGGCAAGAGGGGGGTTTAGAATCCAATGAACACCCCTCCTCCCCTGGGCAAGGGTATATAAAGTCATCGCACGGATGATAACAGGTATTATTTTCAGTACATTTGCTGAAAACAAATTGTACTATACAAAATATGTATCATACGCACACAATAAACAGTATACCAAGAGATATACGCTCAGTCATACTAAATTAAAATTTAGAGTAATCTAAAAGTCTAATATTACATAATACTTAAAATACTATAAACAGATTTTTTTATTCCTCAGCGAAAATAGACTATGTTTAAAATTATAAAACTTAGTTAAAACCTTAATTTAAAAATTTATATAATGCACCGATCACAAATTACTTGGAATAGAAAGACAATGCACGTTTATCGATGCCCTTTTTTGTTTCAAATAACTTTATACGACATTTTTTGTTTAATAAATAACAATATCACGCTAGATTTACTCAAACATAAATTACCATGTAAATTTTATTTATTTGTTATATATTTATTGTTATATACATACGGAAATATTTATACATATTTTTTAAACAAACATAAATTTAGTAAAAAATATATATATCAAATGTATAGAAATATACTTATTCGTTATGTGTATGTTTATATTATTTATTAAATGACTTTAGTATGCAATAATAAGAACAATGATAACGAAAGAATTTTGTAAAAGGAACATGTTTGCGAAAATATACTGGAATATACAGATATACACAGTGGAAATAATTGACAGATACAGGAAAGAGATATGCCGATAGAGAAAATAGGATACATAATGGAAAGAATGCGCGCAAGTTAGTGTATAAAAGCTGTCCGAATTATAAAAAGAAGACTAGGTTAAGTTAACTACTTCTCTCTCTCTCTCTTTCACTGATGACGCAAGTCAAGATAGAGAAAGAAAGATAGGATCATCTAATAAGAAACAAACTGTCCAAAATAAGGCTATGACGCTATGAGAAGCCGTACGTGGTGATTAAAGTTCTCAAACAACCCAGGCCACCTAGACGCTTGCTTGGCTTAATAATAAGCCACAAATAAGAATTGTATTAAGTTTGCCGCTCTCACAGTACTGGCATGAGAAAGAAGCCGTGTAGTAATAATGACGAATGAGAAGGTAGGTAAGAGGGGGGTTGGAAACTGCATCCATCCAAAGGTAGAGTAGGTTAGATTTATTGGAATACCTAGTATAGAGCTTCTAGGCTAAAGAGAGTACTATCACGGCTAACCACTATGTATTGCTATGCTGCAATTGACGTCGTCAAATACGTCAATCGACAGTTGAACCAATGACAGACATCGAACCAAAATTAAAATATACGATTGTACAATCATCAAGTATGGGATGTAGCACGAGTAAGATGCCTATCTACATCTCCGCTGCTCAGTGGAATGATTCTACATCAGTTCTGAGACTGCCTATTAAAAAGTTAGCAAGTCATTTAGAAGAATAGCGTCTTGAAAATCGAGGTTAGTATGTAATTTAGTTGTAAGATAAGGTGAAAAAGTTACTCGTGGTTTTTAAGCTCTGCAATTATTTCGCAATTTTGTTGTTGACATTTAATTTAACGGAGGTTCATTGAACGAGGGTTTAATGAAGGTAAAAAATAATCTTTAGTCAAGTAAAATCCAAATAGTTCGTTGTAATGTTATGACTAATAATAAACTTACACGCAAAAATTAATAGAAACACTGGGCTATTTCACAAAGACGGTTTTGTTTCAACCATCTCCGTTTAAAATGGTTTGACGATAGCTCAGTTGAGTCAGCGATAAGAGCTGTGTGACCCGGAAAATGGACAGAATTTCGGAGCTGCCGTCAAATTGTTTCAAACTGTACGAACCTTTTTGAAAGTTACACTACACATTTTTATATTTGACAGACATAAATATGTATTTACTTTTAAACATTATTTATTCATTTATTGGACACCTTATTATGCAAATGTTTATAGACAAAAGCCTTTATGTTAAGGCCTGTGTCATAAATTTTTAAATATCTTACGCACTAATGTGTATACTATCTATTTTTTTAATTATAAATGTAAGAAAATTGAACAACTTTTAACGGAAGATTTAAACACAGGAATTATTATTTTTTTCAGTTTTAAGAAGCTAAAGTTCAAATATTAACAATTTTAATGGAATAAGTTCAATTTAATTGATAAAACTGTTATTAGAAAATTGGTGTAATGATAGAATTCGTAAATAGTATTATTATTCTGTATAAATATAAATATTGCTGTAAAATATTAATAGTCACGGTTTATTGCCTAAAACATCAGTAATATTGGCAAATAATTTTTTATTATGTGGTAAATAAAGATTATTCATAAAAAGACATTATCCTTTAAAATGTGTAATGAATAATTGCAAGTTATTAGCTATAATGTCAATTTAAAAAAATTACATTAATACTATACATGATTTGCTTTTTAATAACTTTGTATAATGCAATACAACTTTTTGTAAATTTATCTAGACATATATATATGAACATTTATGAAATACCCGTGTATAGTATGCACCACCTAATTTTTATTTGAAAAATCGATGTTTGGGTTCGTCTTTTCTGTGAAGAAAAAAATACGGTATCTAAACCATAGAAATTTGAATGAAAACCATGACAATTTAAACCAAACCAAACCGTTTGTGAAATAGCCTATACAGTATATGATATTAAGAAGGCCATAACATTTAGAAATTTGTGAATAAGTGAAGACATGTTTTACAATCATCATTTTTACTATGAAAACGTAATATATGTATAATAAAAACTCAGCAACTTCCAATATAATATATATGACAGATTTGTTGCATTTATTACTGTCAGTACTATACGAGTACAAAAATAAATAATTCAGTGAATAAACAGTTTGCATTTCAAACAATCTATTTTAATCTTCATAAATAACAAAATGTATATATATTATACAACACAGCAGCTGATTAAAGGAATAAATTAAGTTTAAAACAAACTAATTATACGATTTGAGCTAAAAATAAACTATTTCTGCGTGGATGGAAGTTGCCTATGATGCAGTGGATGCAGCTTCGTCTGTATTCCTTAAAAATAGACAGCATACAATTGAATTAAAGAGCGTAAATTAGTTTTCACAAATAAATTACTAAACGTTAATTAAATGGTAAACAAGCAGCTGTATAGATAGAATCTATTCGCTTTTATTTCCGTTTTGGAATATATATATGTATATACTGTATAAATAAATAACTCTAAAGGTGCTTAAAGGTTTCTTAATGCGTTAATAATTGATGATAACATAGGACTCACCCAAACATCACTCTTGGGCCCAACGTATCTTTCCCCTTTGAAGATCTCAGGAGCAGCATAGGGCGGACTGCCACACCAGGTCGACAAGAGATCGCCCGATTCAAAGAAGGTGCCAAAACCGAAATCTGGATTGATATTTAAATTAAAAGTAAATTTAATCAACTATAGTGTGTGTATACAGAAATTACAGATTATTTGATTCCAGCAGTTGAAAGATGATAAAACAGTCTTTATTGTAGATGGCAATTAATGTAACCAATTGTTGGGTTATGCATTGGTATACTAGTTTCTTTTTAATGTTTATTATAAAAGCAGACCTCACAAAATAATGTTTATCGAGCTGTTTTATTGTCCAATATTGTCTCTCTTTTTTGTGTAACTCATCAAGATACATGTGTCTGATTGCATAGCAATTAGGGAGGTAAATAATAAAAATAAAAGTTATCAAATTTTAAAAGGAAAACAAATTGTGATTTAATATTAATCTAAGAAATATATAACAAATACAAAGTAAAACTTTTCAGTTATGTTTTACAAATATTTTTACATAAAATGAGCTTACTATAAAGATATTTTGTAAAACCATATCAATCTATCTATAAACGAGAAACATTGCTTAAAAATCTTAAATATACGTACATATATATATATATATATTATGTATAAACATGCAATGCATACTAATTTGAGAATAATAACACAGATAAATTGTGATAAAATTATGTTAATTAGTGGATGAATTTATATAATCGGCTTTGATCAAGTTGCCTGTTATACTAGGCATCATTATAAACTGAGAAATACTTATCCACGTAATTAAACTTTCAAAACACTCAGTCTTAGAATCGTCTATAAATACCTAATAATAATGATTAATGTTCGTTAATCAGTTAGCACAATAATTACAGACAATACTAAATATAACTTAATGACTAAATATGTACGCCACTGAGGTTAATCAGTTACTCTAATACTGTATATATATTATGATATAATAATATACACATTCAGAATGATATTGCTTAACCAAACAGCTATACTATATACTATACCCACGATAAAAAAATATATGATATATATAATGCGGGAGTTAATACATCTTCGTAAATAAAAGTTTTGTGTAATACTGAAGGCAAGTTAATGAATAATTTCATAAAGTTTTCAAAAATTAAGAAACATGAAGTAATTTTCTTTTTTGATAAGGAAAACTGTTGATTTAACTTTTTATAAATAACTCATCTTACAACATGTTGAATATCCTTACAACGGACAGATATAGGTACATAATATTGTAAAAATAGCTTTTAATAAGCTTATAAATAAATATAATACGTAGATATCTAGGTATAAGCATAGATAAATCTATTTTTGCTTTAAGTACTACCACCGTATTTTTATAAGAATATTCAACATACATTACATGTATTGTAAAGGGACAGCTTATATTTTGACTTGCATTAACAAAATGCTGTCGATATGTCGAAAATACGTGATTAATACACTTCATTGAGAGAGGAGAAAGGGGGAGTCAATAACAAACAGCAATATTAAATATTTCAAATAGGTATGCTAAGATACTTTTTGGTTGAGGAAAACAAATTCAGATATATACCTATATAATATGGATATATAATACGATAAAATATTACAAATCTGTATGTTTTTCACCTATATAAATCAGTAAAATAATTGTGGTCTCTAATAACAATCCCAAAATAGTAAACCCAAAAAAATTACAATACTATAAGTCTATACCGTTCTTATATTGGTAAATTGGTAAAAAATATATTACATATCGCAACATCACATTTAAATGAAGAATTTAAAGGTGAAATTTGAAAAATTTCAATAAAATAATAGTAAAATATGTGATACTAAGTTCATACATAGTAATTATAAAAATAGAAAACATTTTAATAATGAAAAGCATCAATAATGCAAAGTACAAACCAACAAAAGTATGACTGTATAGAAAAAATAATATAAATACCTATGTCAAAAAATGCATCCAACCATCGTAAGAAAAAAAGACAATTTTTGATTAAGCATATATATACTTGACATTTAACACACAACATTTATGAAGATACTATATACAAATATTCATAATATAAAAAGAGAATCTAACAAAGTTTCATATAAATTGAAACAGTACAATTATCTAATTTGCTACTTTTAAAGATGTGTGGACTTACCTAGATTAATGCAATATAATAAACGTATAAATTAATTGAAATAACATATTATGAAATGGAAGAAAATAGAAATTTCTATGCGATAATGACGCAAGTGTGGACGCGTTTATCTTAGTTCAGTCACCCTCTGAATGACGAACTGAATACCTACTTAAAATGAGATCAGATTAAGTTCTTAAGTCTTTTAAACACTGTATAAACTGAAAGCAGTCATGCTGAAAATTATATTATAATCTTGTGGAACAAAAAGACAAACCATATCACCAAGACTAAAAAGTACTAAAACGTTATTGTAAATAAAACTATAGTTGTATTATACAGTCAGATCAACCTTACTGTGTCATCATTAAAGTCTAAACTATTCGCCTTTATAACAAGTACATTATCATGCAAGCCATACATAGAGTCATAAGAATACTTACACTAAATTTTAATGATTAATTATAAGATAAATTTATGCTACAGACAAGTGTTTTGCAAACTATCTATACATATACTACAATAATATATTATTTATCAACTACAGTGACAAATTACGGCAATTGTAGGTATGTCAAATGGTACTATAGTATGTTTATAGTAAACAAATGATTGCCACAAAGGTCTATAAACTTAATATACACGGTGAAAATACAATTACTACAATGACGCAAGTATCATAATTAATTAATTAATTGTATATATCAGAAAAATAGATTATGGAAATTAAGCAAAACAGTGCTGACGCAAACGTAGAATTATTGCTAAGGTATAAGATATAATTAATTAATATTAAAAGGTCAACAAAGTAGATCATACTCCAAGGAAAAAGTTTAAAAAATACTACGAACAATGCGTCAACAAAAGATAAAGATTACTCTGAAATAAAAACTATTTTAATTAAGACAAAAATTACTCTATTTAAAACGATTTTAATTAAGATAAAAATATGGGTAGATAATAACATCACTCATAAATGAACTAACTGACCTTTAACAGAACATATATTTTTCTGCACAACAAAACAACTTAAAGCTCTACAATATTGGAATTTATAAAGTAATATCCTTATACTAACTGGTAAGATACAAAGTAAATTTAGCCTACTTTTGAGGAGAAATTGTTTTTCACTTGATATAGGAAAGTTTATAATTTAATCGATACATAATATTATGAATATGACGATAATTTTTTCATACATGAACAAGGCAATAAACAATTCATAAATTAAATCAAATTCTTCTAATCTTAAAGACACACTTAGCTGTCACAAAAATGTTTAAATCGATAGCAAATTTGAAATAAAAGAATAACAAGAATATGTAATTTTGTAATAGTCTAGATTCTAGATTCTAGTCGCCTCAGACTCACCAGCCAGTTTTATGTTCATATGTTGGTCCAATAGTAGATTTTCCGCCTTTAGATCACGATGGACAATGTTGTTAGCATGGCAGTGTTCCACTGCGCTCAGAATCTGACCAAACTTCACTCGAGACTCATTTTCCGTGAAACGACCCCGAGATGCGATATGTTCTGGTGCGAAAAAAAAGAAAGAAAATTGTGAGTATATAAAAGGTGAAATTGAAAGAAGATTACGTAGTAAATTATAATCAGATGAAAATGACGTCTTTTCAAGGCATTCGATATACTAATTGGTATTATGCTAACAAGAAAAAAAGCTCAGATTCGTTTCTGATGTACAAAAATAGAAATGAATTAAAAACTATTGCCTAAAGGAAACACTAATCTATGATTTACTAATACATTAAGTATATCTAGATTTGGTGTGCCTTTTTTTCAAAAAAGCAATTGTCGTTCTGTAAGGGTAGTATGTACAATTCACAACAGAAATATGAATCGTTCGTGAAAAAGTAGAAAATAAACATGAAATGTAAAAACAACAGTAATCAGCAGGAAATAGTCAAAGAAAAATTAAATTCACATCTTCAGATTAAAGAAACATTATTATTGTTAAAAAATCTTGAAGCTAAATAATTCAACTTACCTTCACGCATCTTAAGAGAAGATGTACATATACTTTTTGAGACTGCGCTATTTAAATGCAATTGTCCTACCAATCTAAATAATGAATGAGCTACATAAATAGTTTTCAATAATTAGACTATTTTTAAAATTGCAGGGCGTTTAACAAAAGCGAATGTAAATTATATTAACGTGGTAAACTAAAAAAACGAGTTTCTTCGAATTTTAATATATTAACATGTAAAATGAAATATGAACTAGATTTTATTAAAATCAGTCATATTTAGAATTATAAATTGAATATACTGTTAAAAAAGCTCAAATATAATAAATTTCGTCATCAACTTGACAAATAAAAAATATGTAAATCAATTAAAAACTGCGTTGTATAACATATAACTTGGTTGTTTCTTACTTAATATATATTTCAAACAAATTAGTAATAATTAATTGAATTGCTTGAATCTTAATCTGCATTTGTGTAATGTTAAATTTAATAATAAGTTTTTAATGAGTGTACAGATTTAGTAACGTTTACATAAAAATCTATTATGTAACATACATGTCAGATTTGATCTTTTCAAAATTGCTTTTAATTTAAATAATTTAAATAAAGCAGGAAAATACAATATATTTTTATATTTCAACAATTAAAAAATAAATAAAATGGCTGATGCCAACAATGAAAAGTTCATGCTTAAAATACAAAATTATCAGAATTATTTTTCATCTGATGAAAACGATATTGTACATAGTTAGATGATAAATTAGATTACACAGATATGTTGATTAAAAACCAGAACAATAAAACACGATAACAATTTAATTAAGCATTACATTATTTATAACATCAATTATTAATTCTAAAACTTTAAATGACAACAAATTTGATAAATCGTATCAATTAATAGTTTAACCGCAATCTTTGAGCTGATTGAAATTACAAAAAAATACAAATGAAATATTAATGCAGCAGACATACATAAAATATAATATTTATAATTTTGAAAATAAGCAAATATTAGATATCCAAATACTCGTAATTATGAATTTTTAGCCTTTTTACAAATAAGTGAAATTGTATGGTTACAAAAATAGAGACACAAATCACCAGAAAGAAAATTTTGTAATGTTTGAAATTATTCTAAACATAAATAATAGTCATAAAACTGCAATTAGAATACTTGATTAACTGAAATTTTAAGAAGATATAGATCAAATTACTTTTTTATTTTAAATATTATCGTGAGGGTAAAAAACAAATTAGAAATCACCAGAATGACATAAATACCTATTTCATATAAATATGACAGCTATACAACTAACGAAGAAGATACGCGAATATACGTCAGAATAAAAATGTGTGCACAAAGTAATAAATGACAATATATAAAATAATGAGCGTATCAGCATTTACATTTTTAAGAAACAAAATTTGGCTTTAAATAGGTTAAAACCCGGGGTGCTAAATAAGAGCAAGCGTATTTTAAATCATTTTAAAAACTGTTACAATATATAATAATATATGCACGCGTATTACTATGAATAATTAAGTAAGGCTGGAAATATACTCAGGTTAAGTTATGATTAAGTGATGCAGAGACAAGTATACTCAATTTAAGTATATAAGATTAACGGTAATTTAGGCTATAAAATGTAAATAAGTCCTGGCCTCATAACAAACGCTATGAATGCAGTATGGAGTACTATTTTTATAGCTTCTTTAATCATTGATAAGGTAATTTTTGGATGCATTAAGCGTAAATAGTTTACTTTTTGGGCCTACTTATTACGTTTAGTGTAGTATGTATACGAAAGCCGGATAAGAATGAAGAAAATAGTTTGGAAAAGTGGTGTTTGTTTAAATAATTAATTAAATGAAGTGTGACGTCAAAGGTTCTTTTAAAGAGAATCCGTTAAAAAGACACGTCATTCGCAAACCTTTCGTCAGCAAATGAGACTTTTGAGATGTTTGGAAGTGTATTTTTTACTGTAATCCTTTTTTCGCATTTTGCGGCTCATTAGAGCAATACACTGGTGTGTTATAAAATCAAGTCTGCAAAACACGGTTTATTAAGTTTTAAAGTGAAAGTATGAAATGTCATTATTTATTATCTTACCGAATACCTCTCCATTTGGTATGTACTCCATAACGATGTAAAGCATTTTTGGTGTTTCCATCACCTGGAAAGATAGAAACAAATGAATTAACAAAAATATCCCCCTACATAAATATACAGTCAGAACATCAAATAAAATGTAGAAATCACACGCTTTATACCATTTAAAAAATATATATTATACAATATCTTTAGAAAATATAAAACATTTCTAAAAAACAGCAATGTTTTTTAAAAACTAAATAAGTATTTTAATTTATGAGTATCATTAAAGTTTCAGTTTTTAATTAGTATTATTATTAATTTATTAAAATTCATTTTTAATCGGAAAAATCAAATACATATTACAATTTTATTTGTTCAAGTATATAAGACATCAATTCAATAGGAAAACACTGTCTAAGTAATATAAAAACAGACATTGAAAACAATCATTCAACATCATTGTTTAAAGGCTAAAAATTATCTCCTTTATCCTTGAAAAATATAAGTTTTAAGCCTCTTAAAATAACACTATCATGGTAAAAAAAGTACATTATCAGAGCATTATACTGGAATTATTAAACATAATTTTAAAAAGAGACAGTTCTAATTAGGGTACAGAACAGGTAGATAAACTATAGAATTAGAAGGTAAGCATAATAATATATTTCATCAGACACATATGCAAATATTAAATAAAGATGATTTAGTGATCAAAAAGTTAACACTGGTATTCCATAAATATTATTTTATAAAAAAATACATGTGCAACAGCATATTAAAATTAGATTAAGAGCTGTTTATAATCCTTAAAGATGAAGCGGATGCTGAATTTATCGATTTCAAGTTCATAATAAAAAATATGTATTTTAAACGAATATAATGCAAATTATTGAAATAATTAACCCCTTCTAGTAAGTATATAATATGTGTGATATCTAGACTATGATATTTTAGGAAATCGAAAAAATATCATAATTAACGAACAAAGTAAATTGCTAATATGTTTATAATAAAAATAAACGTAACGAAATTTCAAAATTAAAAAATAACAATACAGGCTGAATATATATATAGAATATAAGATAGAATGCAAAAGAAAAGAAGATACTTTTAAAACGAATAACAACATCTCTCTTTCAAAGTCTTTGTCGTTAAAATAATACATTTATAATTCGTCTAGCAAGAAAGGAAAGACAAGCACTGCAGTTAACTCTATTAATCGATCCTTATACGTTGGTATCCAGTAGCAACGTGCATATTAAGTGGAATTCTGTTAGTTATAAATAAAGTATCTTAGAGTTCAGAAAAAATGAGTCGTAAGTATTGAATATACGGTAAAATAATAATCATAAGATACATCCTCAGTGAAAATTCTAAATAAAATATGCACGGGGGAAATGAAAAAACATACCGCCAGAAATAGAAAGTGGGAATGCCCAGTATTAATATTGATAATGGGTACAATTGAATACTGCTTTACATTCGAGAGGAATCCTAGAGGGTGTAGGTATACTAGCTTGGCAGGTGCTGAAATCCGCGTATCTAGTGAAAACGACACAGTATAGTGGGAGTGAAGGAGAGAAAAGATAAACTACCAAGATTCTAGAGGGTTGTTGATTATGAACAGTGATGTACACTTACAGTCTACAAATAAACCACGTGATTTCCCATTAATGTGAACATGTTACCAAAACACCCTACAGACAGACACAAACATGCAGTCACTTAATTAAAGTCCGAGTTAAAGCACAATTGAGGAAAATATTTTATCGTATCGACTATCCTACAATTACATACTAACATGCACCTATATTACATATCATATTTAATAAATATAATTCATACATAATGTTTACGTCAGACAACAATAATTACAGGCAATGCAAGGTAGCAGTTCAGTATTAAAGAGCCTTACCAGTACTTCAAGTGCATTCACGTTTCACTTATTTTACGTAACTATAGTCGGCAATAATCGCGACACAGTTCAAACTTCAACTAAATTCTAGTCATGACGTCGGCAAAGACAACATTAAATTAATTATAATTAGTCGAGAGTAATATTCGAATGAATAGACGCAACTAGGGTGTAGTTAAAGCAGCAGAAGGTTTGGAAAACTTGTCCATCAAAAGTGTCAATCAATACTTATCAACGTCTATGAAAGGCGGATTAAGCGCCCTACGGTAGGATAAGTAGAATTTAAGCAGGATAAACGTAGAAGTGCGGTAATAATATGGTAAGGACAGTTGCTATGGTTGCTCACCTGATACATCTTTACAATATTCGGGTGGTGTAATTTCTTCATAATTTGTACTTCTCGGTTCATCTTCTTGAGATTTTCTTCATTGAGACGCGTCTTATCGATTATCTTCATGGCTACCTGTAATAGACAAAGAAATAATATCATAAAGTCATTTTTATACTAGACTGAAGTATACAAAATATTAACACTGTCAAAAATTCGACTTCTTATAATGCAAATAAGGTGGTGCAAATAAAGTTATAAATGCAAATTAACTTATAAAGTAAATAAATCTAACCACAATTAATGTTTTAAATAATATTACATATGCAGATCATTAGCACATTTTAAATCATTTTTAAAGAACCTGTTTATATAGCAACCATATACACTAGAGTACTATTGTTTATCTTGATGTTGATGAAATCAAAAGTTCACAAACCTAATGCAAAATCAAAAATATATTCATTCTATGATTGTAATATTAGAAATTAATGCTGGGTTTTTTGTGTTTATTAATTAAAATGTAATAAAAATATTGTTGTTAACTAGTAAGATTTAAGACAGTAATATGTAAAATATGTGAATAGTAGTCTAATATATTAAAAAGCAGCAATTAGTTTGGCGATGCAAAAATATATACATATAGAAACTAGAGAGCTTCTAAAGAATTACAAGACTGCAAACAATTAATATCTAATTAAATATCTAGAAATATGATTTTTATTATAAATAAATTGGACCTATCAATTATTATTGTATAATATACTCAAAATTGTTCACTTTCAAATTGGTAACAAACAAAATTGCTGACTTCAATGAAGCTCACAAATAATAGTATAGAATATATATATAATTAGTTAATCAAAGCTTAAATAATAATATGAAATATATACAGTTAATCAAAGCTTAAATAATAATATGAAATATATTAGTTAATCAAAGCTTAAATAATAATATGAAATATAGGTCAGTTATTATATTTCTAAAAAGACAAAGTGAAGTGTAAGAAATTTAATAAATGGTGCTGAAAATTATCAAATAAGAAATTAATATTAAATACTGTGAATGAGTTCTAGACTATTTTTTTTATATTGAATGTAGAGTTCTTGGCCATAATTTTTATCTTTTCAAAAAATAAATAAAACGTAAATAAAACAAAAAATAAATAAATTTATATATCATAATACTATTGTAGAGGATAGTGAGATGCTTGATAATCATGGTGTGGTTGCGGCCACCAGCTTTTAGTAGTGTATAGGGGTTATTTGTTAATTACATTTTTTTAATATGTTTAACAAGTAACCTCCATTATATAATGTTGACTATATTATGATGATTTGTCCTGTTTTGTAATGTTACTAAATTCATATGTTTGTTAATTATATTTATTTTTTGTTTTTTCAACATTTAACAAGTATAGTTCAAGTAACCCCTATACACTACTAAAAGCTGGTGGCCGCTTGTGACGTAACCACACCATGATTATCAAGCATCTCACTATCCATTACAATAGTATTATAATATATAAATTTAAAAAATATATTTTTGTTTTTTTTACATTTTATTTATTTTCTGAAAAAAATTTAATTTGTGCCCAAGAACTCCACTATTGCCAATGTAACATATAGATTACAATTAAGACTGGTTTTAAAGAAAGGTTTTATTGTGAAAACAATTCTAGATCTAATTAAAATGTGAACTAGAGTAAATGTTTATGACATTTGTAGATTGAAAGCCAGTTTCTGGACAATAATATTCAAACTCTATGTTTATATTATAGGTATATGGGAAGACTATGTTACATGTGATTTTAATTTTAGAACACAATCTAAATTCTAATAATACTTTTCATCATAATATTATCAAGATTGTCTCCATATTCCTTAAGATATTATGGTCTTATAAACCACAGTCATTTCTAAGATAAAATATATCATATTGCTAGTCAAATGATCATTAAACAATTTAAAAAAACTAATTATACACCAGGCAAATGATATATACTGATAAAAGGTAAAATATACAAATGAATATGTTATATTTTATATTACTAAAACATGTATAACTGGTAAAATTGGAAGAAGTGGACAGTACTGTTTCAACTTTGTGAAGTTTGTCTCTTCACCAGACCTCACTCATTGTACAATGGTTGTGTACATAACTAATTAATTGCAAATTAAGCTTAGAAAGCAATAATTAACAATTAAATACTGCCTGAAGGCCAAGTTTCATCTGATAGAAAACTAAAAAACTGGACTGCAATTAACTGTAGAAGCCAGCATCAGTCCAGTCAAACAATTAATAATTTAAAAGAAAAATTATGTTTTCAAAAAGGTAAAAAACAGTATTGAGCTCTTCCTAAACTGTTAGTAAAATACAATAGTTATTATTAATAATTTGAAAAAGTAAACAAATAATAATTAATCTAAGCAGTTTATATTTTTATCAACCACACACAATAACACCATATTTAAATTTGATATAGTAATTAAATATATTTCAAGAGTTTTATCTTATAAAATATGTATAAAATCAAATATCAATGAAAACCTAATGAAGGATTTTTATTAATAATATGTATAGGTATATAACAAATGACAAAGAACAATTATTTTAAGTATTTCAAATTTTAGATTTAGAAATGAAAATCATAAAAATATACATAGATAATATATAAAAAATGATGAGGCAGTGTAAGCACTTTGTGTAAGCAGTATATATTAAAATTGTGTACACAATATAGCCTAAATATTATAAATACTAGAGAAAACTAGTAATAAGCTCATGTTTCCATGTGTAATCTGCTATTATTAGATTTGTTCTAATCATATTTCCATTCACTATCTGGTCATTACTACTCATATTGTGAAATTAATTTATCTTTTAATATATATATAAATACACATCATTATTAAAAAATGTATAATAATATATACTGTATATATAATTATAACTATAATATTAATAATTTTTAATCATGTAAATATATAATTTAATGTATTAATGTATATAAATTACATTTAACCCTTAATTTTCTTCCCTTTAATAACTATTTTTATTGAAACAAAATTGGTTTATATATATACAAAATAGCTAACTTTAAAATCCTTCTCTTAAACTTTTTATATATGATATATAACATATTTATTTAATCATTAGATATAGAAGATATCTAGAATATATATAAATATTATGTACTTCTTTGTAAGGATAATTTGCATATATACCTAATGTATATCACAATATTAGGCAAAACTACTAAAATGAATTCTTTTTAATTTAACTATTAAATATTACTTCATTAATAACCTAATTTATACTTTTAAATTTAATCAAAAAATATTATCCATTTAAGTAAAAACTTTTTTATCATAACAGTATTCATTTTTATTAAAAATGTGGCTCAATTTTAGCCAATTATAATTAGTGGTTCAGTTAGCTTCAAAAATTTGCTGACAATAATAGCAAATTAAATATTAGACACAAATTAAAGTTTAATATGTTACACTTTTATATTAGTTTATATAAATTTATTCATGCTCTTTCAAATATTTTAAATATATAAATAAAATACTTAGCTGTGATCATTTCTGACTTTTAAAAACATCACCTTTTTTTAATTATATAAAAATTATAGTATAAAATAGTATATATATATTTATTCATAGTTTACAATTTTGACCCTAATTTTATATTTTTAAAGAATTTTTGAAAATAAGTTTTAAATCATCTACAAAAATTATTGAAACTAATGCAGATAAACTGAATCCTACTAGATAAAAACAATTGTATATTGATGCAATAATTGTTGATATAGCAGGGGTGCAAAAGACACTTGTCCACTCATCTGTGACAAGTGAAAAGTATTCAGATTAAGTGATTTTTAAAAAGCACTTGCCCTGCTGATGAATAGTTTTTGTTAAGCTAATGTGTAGGGAAAATGAAATATCAGCAAGTTAAATTAATTAATTTTATCACATAACTATAATCTATCTATAAATTAACTAGGTATTTTTTAAATAAGTAATGTTAGGGCAAGTAGCTTTTTTAATGGTTTATACCTCTATATATAGCATAGGTATAAAAATATAATTATAAAATTTTGATTTTAAGGTTTGTATAATATTATAAAGTATGATTTTTAGCTCTGAAAGTTAGAGAAGTATAAAAGATTCTTACACACATCTTTATAGAAAAATATAGGTATGGATATTTATTTTGCTAAAATAAAAAGTTTTGATATTTATAAAAATTATTTTGATTACAGTAAGCCCATTACATGTAAATTTCTATTGAAAATAATATAAGATAGTTATTTTATTTGCAAAATCTTTGTAACTTTTACATTTATTGATCAAATAAAAAAAATTAAAGTTTAAAACATATATCAAAATAGAGAATCATTTAATAAATAAAATATTTAAAAAAATTCTGTTAAGATTTCTAACTAAATAAGTTTGTAGATTACAAGTATTAATATTATTATAATTAAATTAAATATTTAAAAAATCAGTATCTAGTTATATCTAGCCTAAAGTATATATATATAATTAATGATGATTCAAATTAGCAATTTTTTTTAGATTTCCAATAATATCTGAGCATCACTGGTAATAATTCTAAATTAATCAAAATAAATATATTAAATTCTTTAAATATAGCTTATAAAATTCAATTATATTAATTTGAGAAATAGTCTGAGTTGTCAGTTTTAATATAGAGAAGTTTTTACTATTTCTAAATGTTAATTTATTTATTAATTATAAATTTAATGTCATGGTAAATTTACATTTACATAATATAGTCTAAAGAAAATATGTAACTAATTATGATTAGTGATATATTTTTTAATAAATACTAAAAAGAATATAAAAAAAATAATGGCAATAATTCTAAAATAATTTAGATAAATATAACAATTTCTTAAAATGTTAAGATTATAAATACAAATTGTATTACCTTAATTTGAGTAATAGTATGAGTGGCTAGTTTTACAACAGAGAAATTTCCTTTTCCAATTGTCTGTTCAATTATATAAGTTCCAATCTTCTTTGAAGGGTTAGTAACAGTATTACTATTGCTCATACTCATAGAGTTTGCCATGCTTTTGTTCATATTACAAGGTTCCTGGGTTCTAGTAATGTCTTTGACTGCATGTGGACAAGTATAAGGTTTATCAGTGTGATAAAAATTATCATCATTTGCTCCATTAAATATAGGCATAACTGTAGACATATTATAAAAATGAGTTTGTCCTTCACTTCTATATTGTTGACAATATTTATTGCAGTCAAGTTGATTAATGGTAGTAGTCATGGGATATTGTGCAGGTGCAGTAGGTTTGAAAAAAATACAATTATCACAATGTTGAAAATCGTCACAATTGTCGACAGGTATTCCACAATTACAGTGAGTTCCAGAGTTTGTATGGGTCCATGCACAGTCTATGGAATTTGATAAATCTGTTGTATGACAGTGGGAATTAACTTTCTCGGAGATACCACCTGTAACATAGAAGTCACTATTTCCAGCATCCTCGGTTTCATATTTCCAATGGTTTAATCCAAAATGGTCCATTTCTAGAACATCATTACTACACTTTAACCGATCACAAAAAAAATATTTTTAAAGCAGCGACTGCTACCCGCTTGTTTTCATTTTAATAATTCTAATAACATTAAACAAAAAGCAGCCGAAACAAAATCAAACCAAGTATATAAATATATATTTAAAAAGCTTACTAAAAATAAAATTGTCCCTTACATATTTAATTCCAACATTAGTTTTATTAATTAGAATATTAAAATATAATGAGGAAATTGTTACTTTCTAAATATTGTTTATTAGTAACCTGTAAAACGGAATTAAAATTTGTCGTCATGGCTAGCAGACGGTCTTTCTACTTCGATTATTACTGATAAAACCATTCAATAATGTTGCAGAAAAAGATCCAAATTTTCTTCCAAGGGGGCTTACGTAAAAAATCAACATCTAATTTGTTATACGCGGTTAGCAAAGCCTCAGTCTATGAAACTTTAAGCTTTTCATATTTAGAAATATAGATCTAAAATTGTTTATTTATAAGTTATAAAGCGCTAAAATAGTGTATTTTATACCATTATTTTTATTACAAATATGTGTACTACTAGTATTTGTAAATTACAACAACAAAAAAATCTCTCGATATTTTTTTGTGAAAATATTTTAACAATACAGATAATATCAACTTTGTTAACTTCATTTTGGTGAACTATACGGTAGATCAGTCTTGACGTCATTTTTCGTTATCAACTTTTCTGATGGCAAATAAATTTAGTTTCGGTTTCAATATTTATTTATTTACCATATACATGCATGGCCTTTTCAGGCAATATCGCATGACCCAAGCAATGTACAAGTTAGGTCCAAGTA
>JAYRBW010111470.1:0-18113 GCA_036023295.1 Invenusta paracnida
ACCAACATTGACTCATTCCCCTATAATTGTAGATAATGGTGTCAAACATTCAGAAATGGACGTCTGCCGGTTTTGGTTTCCAGATGGTTTGGACCACAGTGGCATTTTAAAATTTCCCATATTATAAAATAGGAATATTTTTATAATTTAAGCTCAGTTTTCTCAAATTCTTATTTTAAATATAATATAAGTATTTATAGCATTTTTAAAAGTTATTTTGCATATGATTTTAAACATATATCTATTGTCTTTATCTTAAAATTAAAATTAAACACACATATCATGTCATTACGTTTCCAGATGCTTCTGAATATTGGTACATTGGTCAATTTATGCTAATTTTTATGACAAATTTGGCCAATGTACTAATATTCAAAAGCATCTGGAAACGTAATAATATGACATGTATGTTTAATTTTGATTTTAAGATAAAGACATATAATAATAATAATAAACAAGATAATAGTTATTATATTTACAATCATATGCAACATAACATTTAGAAAGGTTATAAATACTTATATTATATTGAAAATAATAATTTGAGAAAATTTAACTTTGATTTTTAAAATATTCCTATTTTTTAATATGGGAAATTTTAAAATGCCACTGTGGTCCAATCCAACCCTCTCAACACCGGCAGACGTTCATTTCGAAAGGTTTGACACCATTATTTACAATTATAGATAGGTCAATGTTGGTACCTCGTTCCTTGTAGCTGGATGTGCTAGCGCCCGTACTAATAAGAGTTAATTAAGAATAACAGGGAATAATTCTCCATTTAACACTGTATCGAAAATGACTTTTTGTTACTATTTTAGAACGCTATATTTAGATTAACCAATTGAAACACGTCCATGTTGTTTATTCTATTATATTATATACCTTGTAAATGTCAAAGATATATAATTGTTTAAATTTACGTACAACTGTGTTAGTATACTGGTTAAATATAAATGGTAAATTTATGCTTTTGTAATTCCGTTTTGTATCATTGCCGCTTTGCCTGACTCTGTATTTTTGATACTTATTTTAATAAATAAAGAAAAATTTACAAAGTGACAAAATATCTAAAAAAATAGTTTCAATTATAAATACATTTTTATCTCTTTTTTCTTTCTTTATAGTATATTTGTATTAGTTAATATATTACAATTATTTCAATTGCGCATCTATGGTTTCAATGAAACATATACAAGAAATTGGCTAAGTTAGAAGACGTTCTCACTATAGTATAGGTACCAATCGCTGGAAAAATACAATGACTGTATTTCAAGAAATCTGTTAAAGTCGAATACTATGTGGGCAGATAGATTGGAAAACTAGAATAGTAACGATCAGAAAACAAAAGAGCTTTTAGAATATCAATTTAACTTTATTTCTTTATTTTGTCTAAACATGTATAGTGTTCATATTAAATATTTTGGCGAATATCACAAATGTTTCTTTATTAATAATGTTTTCGACATACCGTTACATCTGGTGGACGAAGTGGGTTGATCAAAATCAGCAAAAGAGACACTCTTCTGTTTTCGGAATTTAAACTCTGGTTTTAATCCTTCAAAAATGGAAACAGAATAATCATAACACACAATTTAAATGCTCTTTTAAATATAAACTTGATTAATAAGATAATGCAGTTCCGTTTTATGATCTAGAATAAAACGATATAAATAGAACATCAATTAAACACTGTTGATGTTTTTAAAAGTTTAATTAAATTAATAAAAAATTAAACTAAAAATAAACAGTTTGCCAATATGGAAGATAAAACGCAATCATCATAGTTAAATTAAACTGCAGTTAAGTTAAACAGCAGACGGTTAGATTTAATTAAAAATAATAAGACAAAAGCTAATAGTCCATTGGCTATTTTGATAATTCTTAAACATAAATAATTTTACCATCTGCGACATAGTAGAACATATTCCATAGATATTAATGTACTATATAGATATATAGTTATATAGTAAACATTAATGTATCGTTATAGTTCAAGCAAGTATAGATAAAATTTTACTTAGCAGTATTAGTCACTCTATTATTTTTTATAGATCCTATTATAGTATCATTGGTAAGTACCGGTTACTGAGGTTACTACGGTTACTAAGGTTGCTAAAGTACACAGCTCCTCATGTTGGTTTCCATGAATTTTTCCCTTTTATGAAATGGCACCTGTTTAGGTATACCTTAAAATCTATACAATGAATGACATAATTAATAATACTGTTATTAATTAAGCAATGTGTATCAATTTCAATAATTTCGCATATATAGAACGTCATTTAAATATAGGCTACATAGAAATTAATGCGCGTTTGTGACATAACAAACACGTAAAGTATCTTGTGATCATTTCTGTTTCTCAAAGAGGTAGACACTTTTTCCAAATTCTACAGAGGAATGAAAATGTAGATTCTGAGAAATATATCCAGTTTCTGAGAGATTTGGTAGAATTCCATCGCAGGCATCAAAATCCGATTTTACCAGAAAACATGAGGTTGCAACCTGACGACGCCAGGCCTCATGCCTCCCACGCTACTACAGCCTTCATTCATGACTAAAACATCAGACTATTGTATCAGCCTCCATACTCGCCAGATGTCAACCTCTGCGACTCATATATATTTCCATGACTGGAAGCGCTTAGAACACATTTTGAGTCACGTGAAGAAATTCAGCAATTTCTAGAAGATACTTTGAAGATACACTCAGCGAATGGAGACAGCACTTCAGACGAACTTGGATAAAATGCAAAAAATTATTGACTCACAAGGTATAATCTACGTACACTGACAATGTTTACTTATGGCAGTCTTTTATTCTGTGTATTATCTCATTTATTATGTCTTGGTTTCATAATAAAGATTTGTTATGTCACAAACGCATATTAATTTCGATGTAGCCTATAACAAATAAATCAATTGTGTTAACTAACATGTTATATTAGATATACAATAACAACTAAATACAAATACATATTTTCGTGTTTTATACGAGTACCCTTAAGGTAATACCTACCAATAAACTAATCAAATATGAATCTATTTAAAGATAAATTGATCTAGAAAAAAAAGCGGAAAGCAAAAATTATTTTATTCAAAGATTACATAATGTAAAATTATCTCATCGGCTAATCTGAATAATAATATAATCTATGCTTAAAATTATTAGCTCTCATCTATTGTTTTTCTAAACCAAAAAACCTTCAATTTACGAGCCTGGTTCAATAATATTTCTTTGAGAAAGTGTGTTCTTGTAAAACAGAGAAACATGTTGCAGCATTATTTGAATAAGCTTTTAAAAATAATGTATAATGGAAACATATATAAATAAGCCTCAGTTAGAAATAAAATGTCATTATTTTTAATATTAAATATATACAAAACATTATTACAATTTTTTATAGCTGAATTGAACTTGAAACAAAACACAGTTAACGTAAATTGGTACAAGAATAATCAGAATGATAAACACTGCTAAGGAACGGAAGTAATGAAGGAAAATTCTCATACGTGTCACAAGACTGCTTGTAACTTGACCTTGAAACATTCTGGACTGGAGCCGATTCGTTTAAGTGTAGTTAGCTTTTATTTACTAACTGAACTCATTTATAAAAAAATTAATTCATTTGATTCATCTAATTTTTAAAATAATGAAAATGAAATTCTTATAAAGCAATCTATAACCGAATTCATTCTTTCTATTAACACACGCATATACATATAATATACTTCTCATTACCATTTTCGCCATTGATTTCTGGGTCGACTGATGTTGAGTTTACAGCGTTGACTTCATGACCTCTCAAAGAGAGAACAGTAGCAGAACTGGGATCCTCTTCCGGATGGTCTGTTTCGTATCTGCCCGGAGAAGAGGCGCATCTTCCATATCCACGAGATGCTGCCAGATCAGAAATCTCCCGGCCTAAGTGGAGAGAAAAGCCACTTCCATAAAAATACAACATTCTTTAGGAAGATTTAATCATGTTCATTGTGGATATTAAAGTAATCAACCTGATACAATAAATAATGGCAAATACAAAATCACACAAGTTTTGTAAGTTATATTGAGTCAAATACTGAAGTAAGAACTTTTTATCTTCGCTATATCCAGTTGTGCGCATAATCTAAAATTATACACAAGAGAGAAATTGTGCTTTAAAGAATTATACGTACAGACTACTCTTGATTTTGTAATTTGAAGTAATATGTTTCATTGCACCAATAGAAACACTAATGTCACGTGACACGTACATCAGTTAATAATGAATTTTATCTAAAATTGGTGTCAACAATTATTATTATTGATCTTGTTAAACACACATAATTGATTATATGTAGGTACGATAGGTATACGTTTCTTTAAGGTTAATAAGAATTATTAAGAAAAGACAAATTCGGAAAAAAGGTTAAATATGGCATTAAATGTTTTGTTTCAACTGTTTTTAATATTAATAAGCTTCTAAATAATTGATATACATATTTGTGTATTGGAAAAAATATGTACGTGCATTTGTAAAATTATAGCAGATTCACGATTTTTATCGTTTTATGGGTTTTTTAATTGAAATATATTTATGAAATAAAATAAAATAAAATAAAATAAAATTTTACTTTGTGCAGACTATTCGAACATATATAATATAATAATAATGGTAAATAATTCATATTTTATTTCTGTTTATAAATTGTTAGTTTAGTCCTTCGACAAGGGAGTGGATCTCTAAAAGCTCGGACGCCTAATATAAAAATATGATTGCAGTATTTCGACTTATCAATATTATTATTATTATCTGTATTTATGAACTTTCAAGAATAAAATAACATTTAAAATAGTGTTTTATATATATATGTTTTTACTTGCCAAAAATAAAACATAATTCTTTGCACGCGTGATATGTTAGTTTTCTTAATGACTGAATTAAATACCTGCAACATTGTTTCATTTTTGCAACGATTTATTTTGATTTCAATTACTTATATCGAACAATTGTGACTGGTTAGGTATAACGAAAACAAAATTATTTACAACGTAAAACCTCGTGATTTAAAATATTTACATATTAAGCCTAAAATTTACAAGAAAACTTGATGTGTACTTTATGCCTTTGATTGTATAATGTGAACTGTTTTTTCGAGTGATAATTCGCTATTTTTATAATTGTATTATTTGTACCGAAATTTGTAAATTTCTACTTTCTAACATCGCTATAAAGTAGAATGATTTCAATAAATAATCTAAATGAAAAGAATGAGAGAAACAGTTAGTATGAGGTGACTGTTATGATTTTTGCTTTGTATTATTATAATATTATTACACATCTATTAATATATATGATATATCATAGTATTATATATTTATATTATTATATAAAATGTTGTTTAGTGATTTTTACGCTATTATTTTGCTACTTATTATTAGGAGGATATTATACTGCTATTATTGATTATAATTCTGGCGATTCTACAGTAAAAATTTCAATGTCACAAGTAAAAATGTTTTTAAAGCGCTAGTATTAATGAACAATAACGAGCAAAAAATATATATGTTATGGAAAAAGAAGAAGAATAAACTAATTCCTTTTTAATGAAACTCATCTCTTTAATAAAAAGTATAAGCATGGTCTGAATATGTAAGCTTATCAAATAAGTTTAATTTAGGTACTTGCATTTGTGGAAGATCACCTGACGATTACATTGATAAAACATTTGAGATTTATAATTTAGTCTTTATTGGAGGAAAAAAGTGTCCATTGTTCCTAGTGCTTTAATGATTAGTGAAGCATTAGTGAATCACACGTATTTCAATTCACTAAATGTACTGCAATTTTGTGCTCACATATTTTTGCACCTTTAATTCTAAATGTATCTAGTACGTACATATTATAGTATCGTACTACGATTGTACAATACAGAATATATTTCAAAACTGTACAAATATAAAATTCCAGGTTAGAGTGCAAAACAATAATATTATTATATTTCATATATTACCAAATACTAATATAGTTGAAAGGACGCAACAGTACATTTGGTGCAATTCTTCTTTCTCACGCTTGGATATAATAGTGTCTGACCCCTTATTGAAGTTCAAGTGATCAAATGGTACAGATAATCTACTTTTCAGTTCATCAACCTACGATTTAGATATGAAAATGTAGCTAGATGATCGACTATTGATCAGAAAATGAGCAAATCAGACCTATAATAAATTGTAGGACACACAAATTTGTAGCTATTAAACAAACAAGATATTATCTTGATAATACTCATGATCGACAGGCCAAATCCTTGTTTGGTATATTCGGTGTAACTCAAATCGATTAGATTAGTGCATTTTTAAATTACTTACATATAAACAGAGATAAGAAAAAGTAACTTACAACTGGGGCACTTGAGAGTATCGCTATCTGTGTGAGAACGATCCGAAGAGATTGAGCCGACACTAATACTTTTACTACGACTCATAACAGCCTCCCTTGTGTTTTTAGTTGGCCGAAAGAATATCAGATAGAGTTTTGGCAGGAAAATACCCAGCAGCTCCGAAGTCGAGCTCGTTAACAAGAGTAGGCAGGTTGGAACACTTGCCTGGATGCTCTGAGTATCGCCAAACCAGAAGACCTGCGAACCGAAGGCGAGCAAAAACAATATGCAGTTCATGTAGTTGACAAAGCAGATGCCCCTTGTCTCATTGAAGCCGTCAGGGACTTTCCGGATTTTAAATGCATAAACTGTGGAGAGGAAGAGGAGAATGCTGGGAAATATGAGTCCAGTGATGAGCGTGAACTGACGCAAGTTCTCTTGACAAACAAGCATATCTTGAATAATCTGGGAATTTGTGTCGCTAATGTAGTTTACCCCCGGTTTCTCAAGATGGATGAGGAGAATGAGAATGAGAACCTCGGCCAGTACTAGACAACCAATTATATTTAGCTGCGAAAGCGGACTGATGAACAGCTTCTTTGATTGGCCAGACGAGGACGTGTCAAAGATTCTCGCAATTCGGTTGGTTGTGGTGAAGATGGCGGCATAGGTGATAGTACTGGCTAGACCCGGACCGCAGTAAAGTATAGTGCAGATGATGGTCGTGGGCTTGGAGACCATGATAATTGGGAAGATGTAGGAGAGAAGAATTCCAAAGAGAAGAACTGCACTGGTCTCTCGCCCACTTGCTTTGATCACCGGGGTGTCGCGATATGCGATATAAGCGCCACCGACGAATATAGTGGCCAGGATCCCAAGGCTCGAGAGGACTGTTACGACTAAACCTTCGGATCTAGTGTGACTCATGTGCGTAAGCGGTACGGGGACACAGGTAGTGGTGTCTGGACTTGGCTTGGTCCTGTTTGCGCACCTGCTACATATTGACTGGTTGACAAAGGCTGCATACTCATTGTTGATGTCCGGTAGGATTATGTCCAGTCGAGAGCACTTGACACAGACCCAACACTTGCGGTCAGAATCAAAGACTTTTGCATCCTCGGCTGAGCAACTGGCCTCGCAGATTGAGCTGGGGAAGGTGTCGAGAACATAGGCCTCAAACTCGGGGTTCATATCGAAGCTGCCGTTCTCTAAATCTGGAGAGAATACAAATGAATGTGTTTGGCTTATTATACGCATTTTAAAATGATCACGTCTACATTTACAATATATTGTATGAAACAAACTCAATAAACGCAACAACCATATGCTTAAAATTGAAAATGCAAAGATTATTTCAGAGATTGAAATTTCATAACTAGAAAACAATTAGAAAATAATTCATTTTAATTATTTTATTTTTTAGAAACAGTAGTGCTTTATGAACTTGAGCATATTTATGTATATTGTAAAATAGTCAGATAATTTTTAATTTTCAAATATACTCGTAATCAATAAATATTCATTAAATACTCATTTGAATGATAAGAAATTTCGTCTGATTCGTTTACCCGTTTGAAATTATTTGTTTATCTAAAACTTTAATAAATTATACTTTTTTAATTTTTAAAATATTAAATTTACGGATATAGTATACTGATATACAATAAGACACATGATATATAAAAAGGTAAAATAAAAGATTATGTCGTATTGAATGCGGAATATTCTGATTATTAAAATTATATACATACGAACATTTAAAAAATAATATATTCAACACTAAAGTTTCATTTCTACAAATTTTAATTCCACAATTATTCAAATGAATATGACATATCTACATATAATTTTTACCGAATATGAGTGAATATATGAATGATAAAGGGCACATGAAATATTTCGTGGGAAATAGGTACGTGCGGAATAGAGTATTGATATCAGTATTACTGTGTGATGTACAGATTGAAAAATCCACATTTTATCCGTTTTACTCAATAACACAATAATTTGTATGATACTGTCAAAATTGTAGATCATAGAGTAACGACTCCTGTGCTTTGAATGTATTCATTAAAAATATACATATTAAACATCTTTTCTTAAAAAATTTCTTATATTATTTTTAATTTAAACGTAAACGAAAAATAATTATTTTGAACTACTGCTCGTCTACGAAATAACAGTATGAGTAGTATAATGTAAGTAAATATTTATTCTATGCGTAACTAAATAGATAAAACGGAAACAATCTATTTATTAATAATATAAGCATAGAAAACAGAAATAGATGCTGTGAATAAATATATATCCAAACATATTAGCATTTTACGATAACAATAAATGTGCATAATGTACTGGTTTGCAAATTAATATACAAATAGAAATCACGAACAGTTACCTATAGAATATATACAATTCATACCAAAAATATGTAATGTTATTTTTGATATAAAATATATAATTTAATAGTCGTCTATAGTCTCACATTTGGAAAAACTAAACATTCAGACTTAATTGATTACAGCAGTCATAAACAACATTTTCAATGCTAAAACATTTGCCAGGGTAGACATGAACGGCGGCCATCAATATTAACAAAATCACAATAATAGTCATTTATTTCCAAAATACGTGTAATATATTGAGTATTTTTATTTAATAATTATAAAATTAATGTATTATAATATATGTACTCATTGTAATTGTGGTTAACTTGTAACTCTCAAAATATATAGTTTATTTGTTTTTAAGTCAGAGTCCATAGCAACGCCCTTAGAGTCGTTTCTCTATGTATACTTTATGTTGTAGATAATGATATGAAGCTCGGTTCATGCACCCAATGAAAATATATCTAGATGTCAAACGATCTATCTAAAAGGCAAAACATACCTTGATGAGCCAAAGTATTAAATTTCCCCACTTGAGTCCAAGAAGTGGAAGAATTGTAGAAGATGATGGAATGTTTGGCAAGACCATCCACCTTGTTTACAAACGTGAATTCTTCCCCAGTGGAATCTGAAAGTTAAAAGAATTGTCATTTTAACAGTTATAATATCTGGCTATATTTCGTGTGTTCTGGTGATTACATTGGACGGGTCTCTCAAGATGATATATTTAGAATACACACCGGTAAAGTTGACCGTTTCCAAGTGATGCAGCAGTCGACTGTCAGTGAAGTTGATGGTCTTGAGGTTCGCACACCACGCCTCGGTCCCCGCGCAGAGCTCTCGCTGTACCCCCTTCATGGCGTGCGCAAAGGCGTAGACTGCATCGAATATGTAGTGGACGTACATCAACGGCTTGTAGTCTGAAGACAGAATGTCATAATGTATACATGAGAACATGTTTTATCTTATGATTTGTAATATATGATTCGAATATTATATTAATATAAATATATAAATAATAATACTTTAGATATTTACCTTCAAATGCAAATCGAGCGCATGCATCTTCAATATCTATGCACGATGTCATGTTCTCAGTTGACCCATTGACTCCAGGATTGTAAGAACAATTACAACGTTCTTCAAAGAGCTCAATCAGCCATGGATTACGGGTGTCTTTAGAGGGTCGTAACCTGTTGGATATAAGAAAAGAGGTTCGGCTTTTATTTTATTTATATATTTAATGCCCAGTCTCTAAAGAGCGTTCATGGACTAATTCACGATGAATGAATTCTTGAAATCAGCTCAAAAACGGACCATTTAGTCAGTCACCCGATAATTATGATATATGTAACTCCTTTAATAATTAAAAGACTGGTTTTGATAAAATGTTGCATAGACCTTTAAATTATCGTTTGATAAACACTTGAAAAGTCTGCAAACCCTTTCGTTTTTTACTATTTATTTAACAATATTTAGCACAGACATAAATACAGCTATTGACTCACAGTGATTTTTTATATGATTTATTCGGCGGGGAAAAAGTATTTTTAGTGACCGAAAATGTTTAACAAGATTTGTATCTCCATTTGTATTTCTCCATCCTGCATGATGACCTAAGTATGACCCAGCCATCCCCTATTGGTACCTCTCCTAGTTACCTCGTGAAATAAGCTGACTATCTCGGACTGTCTCTTATACTTTAAATACATCAATTTAACAGAGCACGCGCCTGTCATACACATTTGGTAAAAAATGACTTTAGAAGGAAGGTTTATATCTCACTAACTCTTATAACTAACACCAAATTTTGGCTCACAGGTAAACTTGCGAAAGCATCTGACTATTCAATCGTACTTTAATAAGTAAGATTTCGATCTCACTGTTACCATTAAAGTTGGTGTTATGGGTCGTAAGATTTAAAATAGTCCAAAAGGGCGAGGAATGTGTTTTTCAGATTTCTCTTGGAAGTCGTCACTGACTGG
Source organism: Invenusta paracnida (assembly GCA_036023295.1). Lineage (NCBI taxonomy): Eukaryota > Metazoa > Platyhelminthes > Proseriata > Coelogynoporidae > Invenusta > Invenusta paracnida. The sequence continues at coordinate 10,738 of JAYRBW010111470.1, forward strand.
TTGTGACTTAGAGTCTGGTCTTGACACGATCTCCACTTTCTTCATCCTGGAAGATCTTCGCAAATCCATCCTAGTGTTTCTACTAGGTGACTCAAACTGCGGTCTACCATCCTTTACTTTGTCATAAAGAGACATATTGTGAGGCTCACTGATTTGTATGGATTCTATGTAGCTAATCTATTTGGAAGCCTTCAGCAGAGAGATGATGTTGGAGTTCTTCCGACTCTATTGAAAATTCCATGTTTCCCAAGACAGTTAATCTACTCAAGGTGGATTGATATCCAAGGCCTTAATGAGTCAAGGTAAGGTATATTGTCCGTGTTGATAGCAGATTTGGTTTTTATTCTGTTGATGGCGTCTTCCTATATATCTTCCTGATGTTTTCCTATATATTTTCTAGAGAAAGGGTACACAACATACTTCGCCGACATCAAGTGCTCGAATCTTCTTGCAGACTTCCCTATTCTTGCTTCTTTCATCTCTTTCGGATTTGGTCAGAGACGCACAGTAAACGTGTTCTTCTTCTGTGCGGGTGAAGATCTCCCGTCCGTTGGTAGAAAGTGTCTATTGCAGACTGTCGGTGTTCAGTGTACCACTCATCCGAATATTATCTGCTCCCATAATCCATTATTCCGCTTTTGCCTGACTCCAGTGCTGTTGCAATAGTTCTTATATGAGCAATGATCTTGGTTGCGTCTCTTATAGGACATGAGCAAGATCTGTTGGACGTAACTATTAGTTGCGGCATACTAAATGATTGATATTTCAGACAATAGTTTTACGAAAGAATACACACCGAGGTTTAGAACAATGTTTTGCTGATAGTTACTTGACAGAATTCCATGTGATATTAACTGTGTTCTGTGAAAAATGTGTGAATCTTTTATCATAGTATATGAGAGACCCTTTTGGCGAAAGGTAACACATCCATCTGCTCTACATGTGAGAGACATGACGTCTTTTCTTAGAGATCGTTGGCATTTATTATCCCATTATCAGGATAAGGCCAGAATCCCCATGTTCGGTGTACCTCCATTCCTTAGTTTTCTGGAATCGAGAACAGCGATTCTAATTTTTATTTTTGTGAGATAGGGCAGTGTATGGGGGGGGGGGAATTTAGAAGGTTAAAGTTTGGGTATTCGTGCGGATTGGGTATCGCAGAGTTGCTGCATGTCTCGGGTCAGATAAGCGATAAAAACCCCTGTGGTCGAAGAAGAAACTCCTTAAATTTGGATGATCTCTTTTCCTACTACTTTTATCCAATGATTTTAATGATGTGTGCTAAACCTTCGGCTGTTTAAATATCCCTGTAAACGTTACTATCGCTGGGTATTATAGTTAGATATTCATTAAAATTGTGTAACTTGTGTAAGGTTTATATATTATAGCACAAATGATAAATTCCTTCACCAATTCTATTGGTCATTAACACACATACCTTTTTAGATGATCGACGAATCCAGAGGTATCATAGGCCTTGGGAATGACAGTTATCGATCGGGCAAGTATCTCTTCATTGCCCCTAGTAACAATGGGCCGTGCAGCCCAGGAGTCCGTACCCAACCAGAGAAACTGTGACCAAATATCGCGAGTATACTCCTCACCTATTGTGGCCAGGATTTGTTGCATGGTTTGGGAGCGTACGAATGCGATCACCACTTTAGGGAGAATAAAGGAGATTCAATCTTCATTTAAAAGAAATAAAACAAATAAACATGGGTGGAACATTATTGGATAGACTGTAAACTTTGAAATTGTTAATCAGTTTGAGAGATTTGAATATGTAATCAAAACTTAGTCGTATTATGAAAAGCACTTGTTACGATTTTCGATTTTTTTGCTGTAATTTAGTTACTTTATCCGAAATAATTCTAACACAGAACCAGAACTAATATTCATATATTGTAATCTGAATTCAGTAAATATTATGATATTCAGCTGCTAACCTTGGTTTATACATTGTTCTAAATACGAAATGTTCTAAATACGAAACACAAATGTTTATAAATTTATTGATAATAATTAATCAATTAAAAGGTAATATTTAATATATCAACTGTTTCCATACAACAAATTTCACCTTTTTCGAGTTACAGTGGGTATTAACGAAAAAATTATGTTAAAAAAATCTCAATTAACTTTTAATTTTCCTCTTCATATTATATTTACCTTTGGCCTTTCCTTTAGTCATCAATTTGGTGACAGCCGGTTTGAGAACGAGGCATTTACAGTCCACTTTGTTGGTCATGCCTAGTCTTATCTCCAAATCTAGGCGGATGGGAAGAGTCTGAATGGTCTCTTTGAATGTAGCGTAAGCCTCTTTTCCGTAGTTGCTGTTATCATAGAGGACACTGACATGAAGCCAGCCAAACTTTCTGCAAGAGAAAAGCGAATGAAAGGTGATTTTTACATAAACCTAGAAGCTCAAATATAATATAGGTAACTCTGGCTGAAATATATATATGTACGTTTCAAAAGTATCGTATATATACTATTATTTATATATAACTTGTTGGTGTTATAGTGATTTGTATTTGTATTTGTATTTGTTCGTTATTTCTGTTATTTTAAGTAGTAAAGTGTAAGTTAATTACTTTAAGTAACTCATGTGCTCTGATCCCTGCCCAGTAAAAGATAGCTCAGCTGATCGACAAAAGTCCTCATGAAACAGAACAGGCAAATGCACCCAAACTACTTCGATGCGCAATCTACAGAGGGCAGGAGTAAAGGGATCACGCAGTGGGTCAGCAAGAAGAGCATTCGCCTTCAAGAAAGTCTGTCTGGTGCAGGAGTAGATTTTTCTACCACTGGAACGACTCGTGGTGCAACTCGTTGAGGGAGATTAAGATGAAAGTGCAAAGGATTTTCTTGTGTTTGTGTGACTGCTTGATTGTTACATGAGAAAACATTCATGTTTCGTAGAATCTCGAATTGGTATGCATACCTGATTTATTGTAAATTTATTGATTTGATCTTGCACGCTATACAAAATATAATTTACAAAACAGTTTATAATTAGGAAACGAGGGAGAACTTGAAACAAAGGAAAACAAAATGACGGCTTATATCTGGAACCTGGTCAACATAGCCACTTTTTTAGATATATGTAAGATTTCGAAATAGTCTCAAAGAAATGTACTATAAGTGGATATACATATAAACTTAAAAACATAGTTCTATTTAAAGAATATCGAATGCATAAGTTTATAAAATGAAGTACTCAGTATGTAAAATATATATTGTATAATGTAGATATTACATCGTTAACGACTTTTGACAATTTTACCGTCAGAGTAGAATCAAGTGCACTGCGAATGTGTGTCTCAACTTACCTCAAAATTCGTGTTATCACATAAACGGCACTTCGGTCTGAAGGAACTGTCCGAAAGAAGTATTGATACTTGTCATTGTTACTGAGTACTGGGCTTGTGGAGTAGTAGCTTATCTGAGGGTGTGATAATATACGTAGATAGTAACTACCTATCATAATTGTCTGTGAGAGAGTGCAGAGGAAAAGACAACAATACTTAAAGTATGAATATAATGGATATATTTTGAAATTATTATCAAAGATTATAATTATTTTCGTTGAAAGAAATGACAAATAAGTTCATAAGAGTTGATATAGATATAATAATATGATAAAACTTAACAGTTATTATTTTGTTTATAAATATGGCATTTTAATTTATTAAAAATTTGTTTCAATAATTTGTTTAATAATTTTCAATGTATAGCTTTCATTATTTCATTATTATAAAACTTTAAAATAATTAAATATTGGTCATTACCTATATTGACGTTAAAATCGAAAGTTATAAAAAAACATTTAAAAATAATATAATTGTAACCTTTCCGTAAACTTCAATGCTCACCTATAATTGAATTCAAAAATAAATACATTCAGATCACTTCTGTCGTTTAACAAAGTCATTATTCGCAACTTTCTTCCAAAATCTAGATTTATTTAACAATCACTATATTGACAAAGAAAGAACTCTTCTGCCTAAAACAGCAATCTTCTTTAACAATTTCGACGAAATATCCACAATATAAACTATATTGCAAACTATTCTTCCCTCCCTTCCTTGCGACTACTGGCTTCTTCGTCCGAAGGTTTTGCATTCGGTAATTCACCTTCCTATAAATAATTGCCCTCAATATCAGAGTGGCATAAGAACTTTAACAACCAATTTATATTACATTTATTTCCCTGCATTTGAAGCTTTAGTCCTCTGCTGTATTAATCAAATCACCTGCATTTGAAGCTTTAGTCCGCTGCTGTATTAATCAAATCACCTGCATTTGAAGCTTTAGTCCGCTGCTGTACTAATCAAATCACCTGCATTTGAAGATTTAGTCCGCTGCTGTATTAATCAAATCACCTGCATTTGAAGCTTTAGGCCTCTGCTGTATTAATCAAATCACCTGCATTTGAAGCTTTAGTCCGCTGCTGTATTAACAAAACACATGCATAGTTGTGACCGTTTGTTCATTGGGCTCTTCAGGCGTAACTTCGAAAAAGCCAGCATCAGCTCAATGTAAGCTTAAAATAACGCCTGGAAGACGAGCTCCAATTAAAAAAACGGCCTGAACTAAGCAAGACCATCGTAATGAGGTGTTAAAATATGGGCTCAATCAGTTTGTTGGTTGCCTAGTGATTTAAAAAGTCGGATTTTTTTAACTTTTTTTACATGTTTTATCTGTCGCACATGTAACCTTGTGTATAGTTAAAGAACTTTAACGCCGATAACGGAACCTTTCAGGATTTAGATAGCCAAATCATATTACCGAGTATCTGTGAAAAGTTCAAGGTCATGTGGTTTGATCTCTATGAGGTCAGCAAGATAAGATCATTTAATTACTATATAATTACAATAATTGTTATAAAGTTGTTGTAACTTTTGGGACATACTGTACTTCATATTGGACATGCTGTACGTCATATTGGACATGCTGTATTTCATATGGGACATACTGTATTTCATATGGAACATGCTGTACTTCATATGGGACATGCTGTACTTCATATGGGACATACTCTACTTCATATGGGACATGCTGTACTTCATATGGGACATACTCTACTTAATATGGGACATGCTGTACTTCATATGGGACATACTGTACTTAATATGGGACATACTGTATTTCATATGGGACATGCTGTACTTCATATGGGACAGGCTGTACTTCATATGGGACATGCTGTACTTCATATGGGACATGCTGTACTTCATATGGGACATGCTGTAGGTACTTCATATAGGACATACTGTAGGAACTTCATATGGGACATGCTGTACTTCATATAGGACATGCTGTAGGTACTTCATATAGGACATACTGTAGGAACTTCATATGGGACATACTGTAGGAACTTCATATGGGACATACTGTAGGAACTTCATATGGGACATACTGTAGTTACTTCATATGAGACATACTGTAGGAGCTTATGGGACATGCTGTAGGAACTTCATATGGGACATACTGTAGGAGCTTATGGGACATGCTGTACTTAATGAACAAATTACACAAATCACCTATTAAGCTCAGTTTACCTGGGGCATCTTGAAGTATTTCAAGAAGTTGTGAACGGCAATTGACACGTCACTCTGGGCGGCCCCCAACACCCCCACCACCTGGGTATCCTCCACTCTTACCACCTCCTTTGTACTCCTTCTATCGACCGAGTATAAACGGCGCTGTCGCAGTAGAGCACGGGCGAAGTGCAGTGATTGACCAAACGCATAAGCCGGCGTCTGACAGGTGTCCCCCGCGCGAAGGCCGAGCTTGAAGTCGAGGAAGTTGTGCCAGGAGTTGACCTGGTCCAGGGCGTAGAAGGCCGCCTCCACTGACTAAGCGTAGAAAGGGTTGGAATTAGGATTTTGTTTTTGTTTTCGAACTCAAGCAATTAAAGAAATTGTTATTTAGAAGAATATCTGCTTCAACGGCTATGTGCTATGTTTTCCTCAAGTTCTCCCAAGGATCAACTACTGCAAACAGTGCTGGCGAAACATTAGTGTAACACCTATCTATTTTTTTGTAGAGTAATTTTTTGTTTTTCGTATAATATTATTGACAATTATTGTATGTAACTTCTGTACTCATGAATACTATCGGTCAAATAGACTCTTTTGATAAAATAGTGACTTAACTAGTTGCTTAGATCGATTGCATTTTTATATTGAGGCAAATGATATTCCTGTAAATAGACAAAAAGCTGTTTTTCTTACTGTAGTATAGAGGTGAGTACATTTTATTTGATAAAAGATCTTGTACACTCTGAAAATGTTAAAGACAAATCTTTTGATGACATAGTTTTAGTATTAAGGGGTCACTATGAGCCTCAGTCTGCAGTCATTGTCTACAGATACAATTTGGATAAAAAGACAAAAGGTCCCCAAGAAGCTGTGGCTGACTATAGAAACAATCTCAAGCATCTTTCTGAGAAATGCAAATTTGGAGAAAGTTTAAATGAAACACTCAAAGATAAGCTGGTCAATGGAATCAATGATGACAGAAAGCCGAGAAAACTGCTGGATCAAGGGGATAATTTAACTTTAAAAAAACAGTTGATATATGTTTACCGATGGAACAAAATCAAAAGGATGCTCAGAAACTACTTTCTGGAGAAGGAATTCGCAAGTTGGGTGGGACACCCACCCCCTAAACAAAAGAATCAGGAAAATACGCAACAAATATTTCCCGAAAACATTCATCGTACAATGTTTTACTTGTATTCTTTCGTTTTGAAAAACAATTAAAATGTTGTACGAAAACATTTTTATATAATTCTTTAAAAAGATCAAGAAATTCTGTTTTCAATGCAGCAAGTGTTGAGTCGAGAGGTCTATCTAGTTGGCGTATAACTGGGTTGTACCTTTCTATCTGGTTGGTAATAACCATAGAGTATTGATAGATAAAGTTCAACTTTAATGATATTGATTTCCATTGATGCAACTATTTCGATATCTAAAAGTCTTAAAAGTAAATATTTCTACAAAGAACACTATCCATAAACAGCACACTCAATGAAACAGTCCTCGGCATAAATGTGTTATATTGTAATTGTCAGACAGCGTATAAGGTACTATAAAATATTTCGAAAATAGTCATAAGTCTTGAAAAATGTTACATAATTTAGTATTCTATACTTAATTAATTATACTTAAGATACCTAATTTATATTAATTTTAATGAAATACAACGTTTTTTGTTGATAAAATTTAGAACGTGATGCTTACGAAATCAGACAATTATTATTTGTGGTAAAAACCATAGAAAATAATCAATATATGTACACACTAAAAAATCTCACGGATAATATAACGGATGACAAATATTGTGACTGTTGGATCCGTTATATTCGT
>JAYRBW010111481.1:0-18108 GCA_036023295.1 Invenusta paracnida
AAAATATGCTTTTGAAAATACGGGGTAGGAAAGTAATATGCTCTGTGGGGGGGGATATAGAGGTCAATTTGAAAATGTGAACAATATGCTTGAAAATGTGAAAAATATGCTTTTTTTGGATAAATAAGTTAATGGGTTAAGAACGCAATAAGTATACTACTTAAGAGCTCGCATAAAAATTATCTAATTTTATTATTATCTAACTTGCAATTTCGTGTTCATTTTTATTTCCGTGTAAGAAAAATGGAAATTCTTAATATGCCCTATCAAATGCCTATTAATTCAATGTCTACTACATCGACGGGCGAGGTAGTCTAGTGGTTGTCCGGTTGGTATGGCTTGTAGAAGGACTCGGTTTGAATCCTGGGGTGGGAGTCTCTAGAAGGTTTTAGTTCAGTGCTATTGTTTATGTTAGTTTTAAGCCAAATTTATCTCGAAGATATAGATTATGCGCAGAAAAGTTAATTAAAATCAGGTTTTATAAGACAATGATTGTGACTAAGAGTTTTAACTCAAGGTCATTTTGTCTGTTGGTCATTCGCTCTTCCAGTCATGCAAACCGGTGGAAGATGCGGTACTTCAGGTTGATTTGAGGTGGAAGAGGTGTTCAAGTTATATTATGCAGCTTTAAAGTCTGTTTAAGCTGAGGTTGGGGTAGACCGGGTGACTTTAAAACCAGGTTTTGGTCGAAACGTGTTCCCGTTTATACTACTACTATAATGTTAAAATTTGATATAATACTATTCAAATTGTGGCGAAAAATGAATCGACTTCATGATTAACTGTTTTTAGTGATTCTTCCAATTTATATACATGTCAATGAGATTTAATGGAACAGGTTCCACATCAAGTTTAAAAAGTAATAATAATACTTTTTTACAAATATCTCTGTTAACAATCGTAACATTTATTTGCTTTAATCGCATTGGCATGGCATGTCATTCCAATGGCATGACATCTTTACCATACATCTTTTATAATTATTTAATTATGTATTGGCAAGCCATTTTTCATTCAGCGGCTTGGAAATTAAAAAAAACCTATATAAAAAATGAGTGCTTTTAATTTAAATTTTCTTTGAAGAATTTACTTAACTAAAAAAATAAATTATATAAAAATGTGTAAACTTGGGATTGTGCCTCCCCATACTTATCGTTTATTGACGCATTTTATAACTGTTTTCCTTTTTTGAATTTTAGTTGATGTGCTAAAAATCTATCATCTTAGAACTAAGTAGGAAGCGTTGATAAAAATTGGATTTACACTTATTACATTTGATATACACATTACCATCTCTAAATTTATGATTAAAGTTAATAGTTAAATATGTTTCTTAAACTGACTTTAAGTAGTTAAAAGTCATTACTAGAAACATTCTTAAGTATGATGTTGGTACGATGAAACATAAAATGTTCCTACGATAATGCAAAAAAGCGTTTCTCGAAGACTTGAGATTGTACGATCTTCGTAAAATTATGAAAGATTAACACTAGTCTTTATCTCGAAACAGGTACGCACATGCAGAGTCGCCAAGAAATATTTCAAAATTAATTTTTAAATTAAATTGTGTAATTTTTGGAAATTTTGAAAACTTTGATGTTTAAACCTAATTCAAAGAGATTTATATATTTTAAAATTCCAATTATTTCATGCCTAGACTCTTTCGAAAGCTGATGATGTATAGATTTTGTATAGATTTTATAAAATTGATTGAAAACTTCTATACTCTGTGTATAGTAATAGATTTTTATATAAAAATAAAATATATTATACACACAGCAATTTACTTCATTATATGGTACAGAGTACTATAGACAGTGAAATATATGCTAATATTGTACTATTTAGAAAACAAGTACACAGAAAAAAGTTACTTATCAACTTTAAGTCTATTTAAAAATAAATAAACTATGCAATATAAAATATAAAATAAAATACTACAATACAGAAGGAAGATACTAGGTATATAGCTTTAACAACTTCAAATTGGAAATATAGAATCCTAAAAATAAGATTTGAACAAACGATTTAGTACAAATGCATTACACATACAATTAAATATGTTATAAGTACAAATAAGATTCCACTGAACTCAGGTAAATACTTAAAATTCATACTCTAAAATATTCATTAACATATTCTAGTATTTTATATAAAAAATCTTTACCTAACTAATGATATTTCTGAATGAACGTACAGTTTTTTTAACAAAACACAGTAAAAAAACTCTGTACAGGTGCATATAGTTGTACAAATAAGGTAGCTAATGAAGCTTCTATAAAAAGGAATGATATACAAATTCCTTTAAAATATTATGTAAAGATCAATGGTTAAATAAAGTATACTTAAGCATTATACAAAACAACACATTTAAGTAAGAAATAAAACATAGTTGTTCATTTATCTATTATACATCTTTATCCACATTTATTTTGTACAACCAATTATACAAATCATAAACAATAATTAGGTCAAAAAATTATCATTAAGTGATATAATTTATAGTTATTATATATTTTTATTACTAAACGGGTTAGTAAGCAAAACTTTTTTCACGCTGGAATAATACATATTATAGAGAAACATTGAAAAGCATCACCTCCTCAGAAGAACTCCCATTCATATATATATATTAGTTTATTTTAATATAAATTGCTGAAACTTACTGGCCCCCCCCTCGTATATGAAAGTATCAAAGCCAATTACTGCCTCAAAAAATATTTATAAGCATCTAATGTGAAAGTACAAGTATGAAGAAAATCTACTGATACAATTTATTAATATAAGTAAATTAGTTCCTGTTCTTAAAGGAAGGTGTCCGTTTTTTATCAATACTAGATAGAAAGATTTTTTTATCCAAAATAGAAGTTTCATATTGTCTCGTTCCCGTATTAAAATAGAGGTCAAAGGCACTGAGCAGCCCTTATTCCAAGTGCACAAAAGAGCAACAGACATCATACAAGGGAACTTGGGAAGCCTGGACGAACACTTGGATGCCAAAATAGAAGGAATGTTTACAACAGCGCAGCAAGAAACAAAAAATACCCACTACACAGCTTAATACCAAACACAAAAGGAAAAGGAAGCAGAAAACCAAATTACCGCCTAACAGAAAGACCCAGAACAGAAACATACAAACGGAGTTTCACATACAGAGGCTGTAAACTTTAAAATTACAAATGAGTTTTTGTTTGTTAAATTAAATTGATGAATGGATCATCATAAACATTAAATTATTGTGTCATATACTTCTTTTTTGTATCATATTGTGATATATTTTTTTCATTTGTTAATTTTCATACGCATTACATATGTAAAAACCGTTCTGTGTTTTTTATCAATAAAGGATTATTATTATTATTATTAAATCATGGAGGTGTTTGAAGGCACATGGTGCTTCTATAGAAATGAGAGTTTACTCCATGATTTTTATGGGTACTTCTGATGTAACGAGCACCCTATTTTGAGCATACCACCTCGTATACACAACAATTACTGAAGCATAATTTATTGTCAGCGATAAGGCAGTTAGAGATGGAGCATGAAACTCTAACAGTGTCTTTGCTTCTTAGTAGTTGCCAGAAGTTAGTCAACTTTCGAGGGATTCTGAAATCGAAGGCGTGTCTACCGAATATTTTATTCACAGTCCTGTCCACCTTGTCGCCGACGTAAGGTAACTACAGATTCTTTTGGGGGTATCTTCGCGAGTTCTAATCTGCCTCTTCCGTGATAAAGACGAATCGATTAAAAATCATTTAATACCGACCTGACAAATTTACGTTTACAAAAACTATATCACAAAATTTCCTTACAATTTGAACTTTTCATTTGCGGCTTGTGCCTATTTTTAGACACAGGTTAATTGGCCATTCTTACAGTAATTTATGGATGATGTAATCTACCTAATTCAATAATCTCTAATTTGTTTTAACTCTACATAGTAATACATTTTGTGAAATAATTAATTATAAATTATATATTTATTGAGTTAAATCAATTCTAACTCAGTTTTCTGATAAAGCGGTGTAAGCAGCGGCCAATTATTCGTTTGGTAAATTTTGTCAGTAAAGGATTTGTGTTTTTATATTTTCATCTTATACAATGCTACTCGAGGTGAACAACTTGTGTTCTACTACGCTATACTTGTGTTCTGTTTGTCTGAATATAAATGTGATTATACTAATGTTGCTCTGCTATTATTTTATCATATTAAATTAAATACATAATTTTTTGTTAAATATCCAGTTAATAACACACAGTTGATTATTATTTATCTGTGTATAACTAAATATAAAAGTTATAGCAGTTTTAACACACGGTGAGGTGATTGTCAAGTATATATGTATATAGCGCAACTGATAATACGCATATTATGTCTTATTGATTGTCTGATTTATTTTCTAAAAGTTCTTAAAACTCCTAAATGATTTTCTAAAAAATTTCTACATTGTTAAATGATCTTCAAGTATTTTGTGTACATAGGCGGCACTATAGCAAAAATAAAAATAACACGTTTATCTATAGAAATATAATTTATTTTGTTGTAACAAGAAGGATGTCTCACTACAACAGGCGTGAATGTTTACATTAAACAGCGGAAGAATTAGTAAGTGTCGTTTTGAATAACCTAACATCAAATATAATAAACATGAGACAGTTCTGAGTACTATCGCAACACGTGATAGATTAGGCATATTTTTGCATAGTAACGAAAAGCGCGCTCCTCATTTAGTTCTTTGGTTTGTATAATATCATAGGTATCATCTTCAATTCCCTGTATTTTTGACGATGACCTCTATTCTTCAAACAAGATAGGAAGATTAGTCAGGAAATCCACGATGTTACTATGAGTAGTACGACGATTTTGTTGTTACATTAATTCTTCTGTCGTGTTAAGTGCATTACTAAAGTGAATATAATATGTACCCTCATAACTATTACGAATAGCCCACACCTGTGCCCTTCGAAAAAATAGTAATGATAATCTGTTATTACCAGTCATTTTAAAGAAGTCAGACATAGATATCCATGTTTATACCATTGTTCCTTTAATTCTCCTCGTAGATGTATAGTTCCTCTGTATTGTTATCATCATCGCCAACCTCCCTTTTCGTTATTTTGTAGACAGTTTCATGCACTTGGTTTCTACAGATACACCAGGTTCCTTTGATTACCTCATCTAAAGTAGAGCTCATAGTAGCACGATTACTGCTTATCTTCTTCAGTCCAGTAAAGTGGGTATAAAGAAGCTGCAAGATATCGTCTCTGTTGCATTTTTCTATAAAAGTAAGAGTCTCCAGCATCCTACGTTTGACTCTTTTTTTCATTATCTGCAAAGGAAGCCTGATTTACTTATCTTTTGTCGTGTTTTGAAGAATATGAATGTTTGAGATCCAGCTTTGCAATATCCTCATAGCGCCGTAATTTGTTATCCACATGCTTAATATTTTCGGTTGTTTCTCATGTGACGCATTATCCTCCTCCTCATCTGTATTTTCTCATTGCGCTATTGCCTCCCCCACGTGGTCATGTTATCGAATATGGTTCAGATATATATGATTTTGCATAGATGCGTCTAGCATCAAGAAAAACTCAAGAAGAAGAAATGGAGAAACACCACAAAGAAATGAACGACCAGAACCACGCAAAGTAAGATTAACGAAAGCTTCTCTAACATCTCCCCACCGTGGCTGCAAAGAGGCACTGTTGTCTTTGAAACAAAAAGGAAAAAGACCAAAGAGAATACAAAAAATTTCAAACTTTCCCAAATGAAGATCGCTAACAACCACGAATACGACTATAACATCTAAACTGATTGATCAACTGTTGAGAGCAGAAGCAACGGAGAGGCAGGCTTCGTTATCAAGAAAGAGCAAGAAGAATTTTTAGAGAAACAGCATAGTATAATGAAAGATATGCCAGCCGTACTAAACTGATGTTAGCAATAATGTTCACATTTGAATGGCTCAATAACAAGCAATAGTATATAGCAAGAATAATATCAGACAGAAAATGCAGCTTAGACAGCATTAAGAAGTTCGACTTCAAGACCAAAGACAGTCACATTTACAACATCTCCCATATACTCAACGACCTCAACGACTAGACGCTAACCTTCACGTGGCTCCCTAGTCACTGGCCTGCAGGGCTATGAAGAAGCGAATGAGGCAGCCAACATCAGAATCGGGAAAAACCAAGAAGATCAAGGATGGTTTTTTAATGTGGTAAAAGCTAGAGTCAAGAGTAAACAAATGTAAGCTTATTCAAGCATGCAAGGAGCAAGGATAAGCATGGCGAAGGCGCTGGACGAAGTTAAGGAGGATACTTAGACCATCCACAGCGTTAGAAGATTTCGAATGGGTCACTTGATAGAAATGAAAGGCAACAACAAGAGAATTATGAAGACGGAGGGTGGAGCTTGTCGACTTTGCGGAGAGAGCGACGAAACCACCAAACACAACATTAAAGAATGCCCGAGCACTCTGGAGAAGAGAAGATACCACAATATCGACAAAACTTGCGGACCTATGCCGGAAGCCCCTAGTCGGAAGTGCGACCTAAACCCTAAACGCAAAAAGTTCGTCTGAGCAAAAACAGACAAAAAAACCACAACAGTCTGACAATTTATTAAAACGATTAATACGATTTCCAAACACTGTCGGAGCAAGGGCCGCCTGCTTCTAGGTTGTATTCAAACGCAAAATTATAAGTAGGTATTGTGTTTATTTAAAAAAAATTGATATCTAAACAAAAACGACCGCGTCGCAAAAATGAAAGCCAAGAAACGAGCTCCTCAAAAGAAAAATGTTAAAATAATATTGATGATAGGTAGTACAGCCATTAAAAAAATTGATATAAAAAGGACGACAAGATTTTTTTTTAATTATAATGATGATACATAGTACAGCCATCGAAGAACTTCATATAAACATTGCGCGAAGATATAATTGTTACAATACTTTCTGTTTAAAATGCATAAAAGTATAGATCAATATGGAACATAGGTATACGCCTAAACTGTAAAATTTATAAAAATATGACAACAAAATTCTGAAAAATATCGTTTGATAACAATATTACTCTCAATAAAGAGAAATGTATATTCGCTCCTCACGACATTTAATTTCAGAGCTACCGTTTTATTTCTACAGGAAAAATACTTGCTCTATCTAAAATTTGGGCAATTCAAGATACGGTATAATTTAAGGTACCAAGGTACTTGGAGAATTATTTAGAAGTTAATGGAACTTTTAGAAAGCTTTTTTATGAAATCACTTAGTAGTTTAGAAACGTTTAGAAAACGAGAAACAGACAATCAATAAGTGTTAAATATGCGCATTATCAGTTGCGCCATATTCTTGAAAATCACTTCGTAAAGTGCCGTTTGAGAAAACGGATATTCAATAAGAACTAGATTATGCGCTCTATGTTTAAAAATTGCGCCTGGTATGTATCACACAGGTGTAAAATTGCTTCCGGTTGAAATGATGCGCGAAATTTTAGGAGACGAATCAAAGTAATTGGACACCGACGCATTTCCATTTAAAACTACTCTAATCGGTTAGAAAATGCCAAAATCGAAATTTATGCTACCGATTTCATGTCGATACTTGCTTTAATCATTGCTCGTTTAATTCTGCGTATTTATAAAATCTTTCAGTGTATTATTGTATTTGAATTTCACGAAACTTGAGTGTTAACACAATTTAACTCGGGTAGGGGAAGTGGGGGCAGGGGAGTGATCGAGAAAGATTCCTTTCTTACCATTAATTATAATAATATTTATAAAATTGATAAAGAAATAATGGAAAAATTAACACACAGCCAAAATGAACAACAAAATAATTTTTTTCAACATATAGGTTAACAAGCCAGAAAAAAGTACATGACAACATTCGAAACAATTAGTCTGTGCATAGGTGTAATATTTATTTTGTACTTTATTATGTTTATTAAATATTTGCCATTCTTTTGGCAAGTACAACATCACCTTATTATTAAAATATTCAATACTTATTTGTCATTTCGTACCAATAATATTTCCTTCTGTCTTTTCTAAGATCTTTCATTCACTGTCTTAAATATTTTATAACAGTTTTATTTCTGGATGCATCCATCTTCCTATACTGTAGAAATACAAACAATATATTATTTAAATTTATTTTACTACTTGACCCGCTTTATTTGATGTCTCAGCTCAAAATAGCATCTCAACAGTAGCTTTTGAATATAATGATGTAATCCTGTGAAATTAAAGTCAGTGTATAGACATTGTACCTATGTACACTGTAAAACCAATCTACCCTTCCTTTCATGAAAGGGTAGACCTCTCCAAAAAAAGTTACCCTGAACAGAAACAATTATTTCGGAAATTATTTATAACTTTATTTTTAATTTTTTACGTAAAATCGCTGAAAAAAGTATGTCGTAAATGGACAATTTTGAAAATAATAAAAGAACTGATATAGTAAATTACAAATCTACCCATGAATATTTTTGCATTTATTGCTACTCCAATCTACCCTCAAAATCTACAATTACAGTTTACAGTGCATAGGTACCCTTTTTGCCAATTGTGAGCCCCTTTATTAATAAATAATTGATGCATACGAAATGTACTTATGGATATCTGTTTAGATATAACCATGCATATCGCTTATGAGTTATAAAGTTTTAAATAAAATTGTCTGTATCTTGATTATGCTATATGGTTAATAAAATGATTCAAATAATTATAATAGTAAATTATATTAAAAAATCTATCAATATTGTGGGGAAAATAATTAAAACTCTACAAAATGCATAATTATTCTTGCATTTTAGAAGCAAAAATTAAATTAGTTGACACAGTAACACACACTTAAATTAAAATGCTTATTTATAATATATATATATTTACGAGCTACTCACCTTATGTAGGGTAGTAGTTTGTTGGTGTGATCCATATAGATAGCAATAGCATATCTAAAACCGATCGGTTATATTAAGTTACATATATGTACGAATAATATAAAAAAGAGTTATCTGTTAAAAAAAATATGGTGGCTTTACTTACGAAATGGTTACCGTTAGTACCATAAGAATACAGATTATAACTGGTAGAAAATGAAGCCCTGGTCGTAAACAAGGTGGTAGTGGCATTGCGGTTGAAACTGAATAAAATAGAGAGAGGAAAAGGGAAAAGTAACAATAAACTAAATACGAGGAAAACAACAATTGTAATGTAACAATTAAATATTAAAATATAATAGACGAGTGGGGGGGGGTCTCCATCTACGTATAAGTCCTTTTAAGTTTTTGCAACAGTTTATTGTTGATAATTTCGTGTTAGATAACAGTATAACTGACAATTTTGTTCATGGTGTACCTTGTGAATCAAATCCATTTTGGACTTTTGGGCATACTTTAATAGTAAAATTGAAAATTACCTATACTTTACAAATAAAAAGATAAATATATCACAAACGAAAGGTTTTAGGGTCGTATATGACCGTATATAACGTATTAGTCATATCGCGTCATAACTAAAGAAAACGACGTATATTATGTAAACGAAAGGTTTTAGAAATGTATTATCAAATAATTTAAAATCGCCTATAATCTATATAAAATTATTAATTTTATATTGATCAGGTGCTTAAATATGGGATAGGTATATATGACGAATACGAGTATATTGCAAAATAAAGCTCCACATTATAAAAAATTGGCACAGTATGAGATATGGAGTGACTGTTCAACAGTTGCCTGAGTTGATGAAGTGTTTCTTTCGGTGTTTACCAGAGTATTGTATTAGAAAAGTGGATCAGACATGTTGCATAAAAATAGTTTTTATTATACAGTCATAGCAAACGACACAGTAAGTGGTATATTCGTTGAAAGTACAAGTTGTGAATTTGCGTAATTTGTCGTGAACCCAGCCTGCTCCAATAAAATTTATCACCTATAACATACTGTTTAATCCCAAGGCGTAGAGAGAGAGAACAAGACTGTGGAGTGTACTGTAGAGCGAAAAGGTTTATTGTGACAATAATCATATTACAACGTTTACAGTCGATTGTACAAGCTATCTGATTAATGTTAGCTAATAGGTTAGCTAATTAGGAGTGTAATAACAATTTGTTGCGGATAAACCGACTAAACCTGCAAACCTGCAAACTTACCAGCAAACTTGGTTTGTTGGTAAAAGCAAAAATGTCATCAATATGGTTCCAAATGGAATCTTTAGAATCGATACAAGATGACGTAGCTGAGGATATGGCAGAGTTGAATAAAGTAATGTTAGATACTAAAATTACAAATAAATTAGAATTTTTCGAAGTAATCACCATGCTTGTTTATACATTTATGCATTCGACCAAACCATTTGATAAAGCAGTCTTTATTCCTTTTCTGTAAAATTTTGAAGTTCTTCAGCAAATTGTGCAACTGCTTCTTGTGGATTCTCAAAACGGGTACTACGAAGGTTTTCTCTTGATATTCAGAAATAAGAAAAAGGAGGCAAATCTGGGCTGTAGGATTGGTGCCCAAGAACAGCGATATTGTTTTCTCGCAGATACTGTGTATTTCGATTAGCTCCTCTGTAAGCTGCAGCATTGTCGTAATGAAGAATCATTTGTTGAATGTGTCTCAAATCTGGTAAAAAGGGTCTTCAAGCATTGATTACTCGCGGGAAACAAACGGTAGAGTATCACTCAGCTTAAACCATTGCTTGTTGCTCTAGTGAAACAGTAATCACATGATAATTTCCTAAGAAAACAAAATAGGTTTCATAGTTGTCCACCCAGATCACAATGGTTAATTACACTGTTTGTCATCTACCAGAAATTACCAAAAATAAAACTGAAAATAAAATGTTACTAGTATATAAACAAATGTATTTAGGGCATCCCATTATACATAACTATTCATAGACTTCATTAAAGTGTTTGACAGCTTTTTAGATCAATGTTTAAAATAATTCTAAAAGCGTATGGCATCCGTGATAAGATAGTTAAACTGACCATGATCCTATATACAAACACTACAGCTCACATATCTACAACCGATTGAGTCAGTGACCCATTCGACATAGCAGGCGTCCTACAAAGAGACACACTAGCCCCTTTCACATTTTGGATTTCATTCTATACATAGCAATTCATAAATGCGGAGAGAATGTTGACTTGCACTATCAGAAGAGAATATCAAAGAGACATCCAACCCACAGTGTGTGTGATTTAGACTTCGCGGACGATATCAGTTGGCCCTTTAAATAAACAGGAAAAAGACAGAAAAATTAGTTTTAACATCAAAAACTCCCCAAACTATACATTTCCAAAGGACAAATTGAAATGTCCAATACTTGAAGTACCTCACTGGATTGTTTGGTTAATATGCCAGAGATCTTAACACCAGAATAAATATTGCCTTTGATGCCTAAAACAAACTAGAACAAGTAGGCATATCAACAAGTTCAACCTATACAACAAGATCAATATTTAAAAAAACTTTAGTTCAAAGAATCTTAGACAAAAATGAGACCTGTACATTAACTAAGAAAAGGACTTCCAGACTTGACAGTGCCAAACCGAGAATGCTTTTCACAGAAAAGCGCATCTTATTTCAAGATCACATTACAATTATATTTGATGACCTTCTTAAAACATTTGAGATCGTCAAAGCATTGTGTCTGAGATTCATTGGCCACTGTGTGCGCAGTGACCAACCAGTATCGTAACTCATATTGTGGGAACCTGAAGAGTCCATGCAGATCTGTCAGGAAAATCGACTGGCATTCACAAAACAGGTCAATGAATGTCTTCCCCAGCTTGAGGATGACAGAAATACGAAACACAATGCAGAAAAATAGAAGTATGGAAAATTCTCACAAACAAGAATTATAATTTAAACTATAAACTTTGTCGCTGTAAAACTTAATTATAATTTTTGTTGTTCTGTAAATGTTCTTTGATCTTCAGTTTTTGAAAACAAATTAATGATGATGATAGCAATTAGTCCTAGATAAGAAAGTAAGTAACTAGAGACAGAATCAAGAGAGTTAAAATGTTATTTATTTTGATGTTTCAAAATATTAGATATGAAAATTGTTTCATTGAATAAACGAAATATCTATATAACTATTTAATACAATATATTTAGAAGCTTAGGGAAAAATTTGAGTGTGTTACATGATTTATTCTACCCATTTTAAACGTTTGGTAAGATGGCATATTATAGTTTTGTAGAAAAAGTTTAAAAAAAAATGACTTAACTGAGGACAAATTGCAAACGATTCATGTTTGGTATCGCAGAAAGGCAATTTTGTGTAGATTAACATACTAACACCCCAAGATATAGTAATAAGGACAAAACAAAGTTACGACACTTTTAATGAAAGTATGTATTTGGTTTGTTTATTATTCAATGAAACAAAACACAGTCATCCCACCATTTGCATTTAAGCATGGTATTGAAGTTGAACTTGCTAAACTGGGATACACGATCATTTACGACGAGGTAAAACGCTTTAAACAGTCAGTTGTAGTTCAGGCAGATTCAATTACGCAAGAAGATGTATCATCAGCATTTAAGCAATGGGATGGTGATAATGATGATGCGGTCACAACTCTGCAATATTGGATGTCAAGGAAACTTTCCATATCATAGGAAAAATATAATGGAAATTGGAAGATTCAAAAATGGAAGATTTTAAAATGAGCCTGTCAAAAGAATTATACCTACTTAAAAGAATGGTGATGTAACTAAGAGTAAGCAAATCAAAATCCACTGTTACACCTTTCCAAATTATCGACCACTGGTCAACATACTTTTAAGACCTGTTTCATCTCTTACAGAAAATCGTCAGCAACTATTAGTGCCCAAGATTTGGTACTGGGCAGCCATTTTCAGGAATGTCTCAGAATACGGACCTGGACCCAACTGGAATATTTATATGGAATTGTCATACTGAGGGACTGATCACCCATTGCTATCACGTATCACAATACTTCGCTTTATTGACCTGGGATGAGAGCTGCATATATTCACCTTTATTGCATATTATGTTGCAGGCTCGTCAGTATGACCTTGTTACACCTTCTGTGACATTTGGCCAGCCATTATAGATGAAAGCTGTGGAGACTATTCATGCAAAAGAACTATAGATTTTTGCGAGGCTTGGCGGTTTTCAGATGCTCATGAGTTTTGTGGGAAATCTAAGTATGGTTATGGAATGTTAGGATAATAAAATCTTTTAGAGACTGTTTATGCATTGAACTCTGTTCTTCACATACTCTCAGGTCCAGTATTTGGAAGGGCACTGAGATATTTTCTAGCACATGAGGCACTGACGATTAAGCTGCTCTCTCCCATTTTCCAATCACGTGAAAACTTCAAAGCAAGTACAGTAGAGGACATTAAGTATGAAGCGGCATTGCTGTATTCTGGTTCTTTTTCAGACAATTCCCTATCGTTTGATGAAGTGAGTAAGCTTGAAGATCTTTATACTGGCACATTAGACAACCTAAAGGCAGTGAAGAGTTCATTATATTTAGTAATATAATGGACTGCTTGGTAGAAACAAAAAATGATTTGTTTTACCATTCATCAACTTCAAATGTTTAGGTTTATTTATGAGATATTTTGACATTATCAAGCACTTCATCAAAGTTGAAAGAAGAGGAAAACGTTTGGATAATTTGGCTGCTACAAAAATAATGCTGAAACTTTATGCTGCAACAGAGCATGCTAACTATATCAAACGAGCTCACTTTTACCTGCAAATAATGGAAAACCTTCCCTCGGACTATCTTTGGTTATTTGAAGAGTATGCACAATATTGTTATCATTCAGTCTGCGCACTGATAAAACTTGGGCTGGATTGTGGACAGATGTTATCATTGAGCAGACAATGATGTGTTTCTGTGAAATCTATTGGTGGACTTACACGTGGAAGTGAAGTGAATAAGTCGGTGAAAGATTTGTGAGTAATAAATAACGTTACATTGTTGTGGAAGAAAAATAGAACAAGTAATGCGTGATGTCACCAAGACTTCTTGAATGTAGTGAACACCCCATAGAGCTTGGCTTATCTCGATGCAGTACAGATATCAATTACCTGAGGAAGATATGTCAGTTATTGGAAGCATCAAATCTATTTGATACTAGTGATCAACGACTGATATTTTTGTCAACTGCTTGCATCAAAAGAAACAGACAGCCTTAACTACCATCAAGCAGAAGAAGTCGGTGAAGAAATTCAGAGAAGTATGGACAACCAATCAGTATTACAAGTAAGGGTTCCAACATGCAAGAAGGTTAAACCTCAAGCTCACTAAACAAAAGCTTTCAAGATTGGCACTCAAACAGTACATGTCGATCATTCAGTCGTCTTCATATGTTTGCTAATTCTAGCAGAACGAGCCGAAAATCCAGATCAATACTTTAATTATGAATTAGTACCATACCTACCATCACTTTTCTAGGACAACTATATGAGGCACATAAACAAGGCCTTGCTAGCTCAGTCTGTTACAGACACAAAGATGAAAGCTGGATCAAAAGGAAGGAAACGAAAGCATGACCCCTTGACTGATTCTGAAAAAACAAATTAAACTGTTGAAGTTGCTGTTGACGAGTTTGATTTAAAAGTATCCGATGCCTCCAATTTTGTAGTTGATGGAAATGTACTGCTTCACCATGTAAATTGGAATGGAGAAAGCTACAAGGATGTCATTACAGAATACACACATTATGTTAAATTATAGAGTAGTTTTTAATGGTTACAAGGGAATATCTGTCAAAGATCATGAACATAAAAGATGGGACGAAGATGCTCGTCATTGTCCAGCTGTTGTAGTCAACAGCAACACAAAATTGTTTTACTCACGAGAAGAATTCCTCTCAAACACTGTCAACAAAGAGCAGTTGGTTCAACTATTTGTCAGAAGATCTTCGGCATCAGGGGCACATTGTTATCAACTGTAATGGAGTTGCTGACACACAAATTGTGACTTCAACTTTGGATATTATTTGTGAGAATAAACTGGTTGAGGTTGCAGACAATCATGGTTACATGTTGTCCGGCCAGTGTCCGGTCCTCCTCGGAAATTTAATTACCTCAAGCTCCCCTATAGGGTTCGGCTTGTAATTCGATGCATACTCGAAGATATCCCTGCTGATGTTGGCAGTAGCAGGACAAGTGGTTTTTGCATTCTTTTGAGAATAAAGTCGCTACAATTATTGCTAAAAACACTGACATACTAGTGATACTAGTATATTTCTGGAATTCAGAATTGGCAGATGTCTTTTTCCGCTTAGAATCAAAGAAGCATCAACCAATATAATTAGAAAGTGTTCGAGCAATTGTGAAAGCCTTGCACCCAGCAGTTGTCAAGAACATTTTCTTTATCTACATATGCTTGAAATGGTTGCGATACAACTTCCGCGACTTACAAACATCATTTAAGACCGCTCTTTTAAAACTTGTGAAAAAGAGCATAGTGATTATATTACCGTCGTGTCAAGTGATGGATTGGAAGTTCTTGTCAAAAACGCCAATCAAACCAGGATGGCAAATTGAAAAATATAAACCGGAACCGATTATGATGATGCAGGTAAGTTATTATTGTTACAGTGTGTCGTAACAAGATTTTGATTTAGGTCACGAATCTCTCATTGACCCCCCCTCGCTCATTTCCGACCTCAGAGTAAGATTTTCTTGATTTTCAGATTTCCACACCATAATAATTAATCCATGTGATTCGTTGCAACTGCAATCAGATTATCAAGAACCAGTGGTTCAGCAATCAGTTATTCGTATGCCACAAATGGTTTACAATGCGTCTCTACATGTAAAGGATGCAATGGCGTTGAATGTTACAAAAGCGTAGAAGATTATATGGAGAAAATAGACCGTTAAAATATACATGATAATCTATTTTAATAATGTACCTACTTTAAAATGCTTTCAAAATATGAAAAATATTTATTCGTTCAAAAGTTAATTTAATTGAATGTAACTATGTACAGTGATTCTGTCATTCGGTCGCCCGTGATATAATTTTATATGCATTCTATATTGGCAGGCGCAAGTGGAAAATTGTTAAAAATTGAAATATTCTTTATAAAACAAATGTTTATATGACTCTATTTAAGTAGAGGGCTTAGGCATTGACAATTAAAAACCATGTTCAAAATTTTAAAGCAATCTGAAAAGATTGTCTAAAAAAAATAGTGCGTGTTTTTCGCTGATTCAATAAAAGTTTCGTAACTTCTTCCCCACCCCCAATTGATTTATCTTGGTGGTAGTAAAAATTGCTTAACAAACATAAAACGTTTCAATTTGTCCTAGGTTCAGAAAAAATTTTACTGGTCGAATATTATATCAAAATAGCTACTAAAATTAATAATTACAGCATAAAAGTACTTTACTTAGGCCAGCAGCCTATTTCACGTTAAAAATGTATACATATAAGATTTTATGTTTCTAGCACTAAATTCTCATGCTTTATTTCACAGTCCTTTTAATTTTATGAAAAAACCGTAAGGCTTACTACGCTTATCATCTTAAGATTTTCTCTTAAAATCATTAGATTTTTCTTATAGTCTCATATTTTTTTTCGTGTAGATAAGTTACGATACACGTCTCAATATAAGATTATAAATAAACAAATTTCCACCTTATCGTTTCAAAATAATATATTTTTGAATGCTAATGATAAGTTTCAATATGAATTTTCAAGTTCTATTTAATTGAATGTAAATGAAATGTTTCATTGTCACATAAATTTATAAATATTTCAAAGATAAAATAAATAAAATAAATATAGTTAAACGCATATGCACACAAAAATCGAACCCAATGACTATACATTAGTATATTTTTATTGAAAAATATAGTGTCAGACAATACAATAAAAATAAACGGATCGTTAGCATTATTATCACGCAGAAAGTCGGAAAAATCGAGTTCACGTTTTTCTAGAGCCAAATATAAAAAAACTGTCCATGCAAAAAGAATGTGGAAAGAGTGCTCAAGACACAAATAAGTATAGATTTTGTTGCTCAAATTGCCCCAAATTCCAAGCGAATTGTAAAAGTTTAAGAAAATAAAGAGTTATAATTTGCGTAACTTTTTATTTGCTAATAAAAATAGCATACACGTAGAGGGAATTCTGCACAATTTTAATTGCTGTTATATGGTGCACGAATAAAGCATCCGAGGACTTCGTGAAAAATTTCCTTTGTCCTAAATTGCATATCTAGGTTATATGTTATTAAATATTTATGAGATGTATAAATCTATTGCTTAAATGTTATAGATAATTAAGGTAATAGGTATTAAATATGTACTTATATTTTCAAATGGTTGGTAAAAGTTTATGGCTACAAATCAAACTACAGAACGAACTGTTCCAAGCTCGTCCTCTCATTCAATGGTTGATTTAATCTCGTCCGCTCATCCAACGGCTGGTTCAATTTCCTCTCGTTCAACGGCTGGTCTAAGCTCTCTCTCTCTAATTTCTGGCGCTTTGTTTCTCACGGGCCGTAGCCGATCCGCCCCAGAAACTCCAGCACCTTGTCGGGTCTCTCCAGGATCGTGTCATCATAAGGTGGTATCCCCAAAGTCAGAAGACGATCTCGGTCGTAGGTAGGGCAGTGGAAGAGAACATGCCCGGTGGTTTCCTCGAGCTGGCATTCGGTACACAGCGCGCTGTCCAGCTTCTTGATGCTGTTGAGGAAGCTTTTTGTTGTTGTGAGCTTGCCCACGCGGACCTGATGTAAGGTCACTGCATCCCTGTGCAACAGGCCGTTGAGCACCTCTCTCTTTTCCGGTTGCGCTCCGCAATGAGTTCTCTTCCAGGCGCTGCCGAACTCCTCCTTGTCTCTGGTCTAAGCTCGACCTCTCGTCCAACGGCTAGTCCTATCTAGTTCTCTTATCCAACGGCTGGTCCAATGTCGTTCTCTAATCCAACGACTGATCCGAGCTCGTCCTTCTTCTTCTATTTCTGGACCAGGGTGAAGACCCCGGCCATCCGCTGTCCGCGGTCGATCCTCTCGAGGAATTCGATGATTTTTGGGGGGTTGCTGAATACCCCTTTGGTGTCGGGGTTCGGGTTATCGAAG